>VZTT01016546.1:46180-58583 GCA_013400855.1 Buphagus erythrorhynchus | reverse complement strand
TTGTAAGGATTTCAGTCATAGATTGGGTTGACCAGTAAAGACTATTTTATAAATGAAAAACATCTACAAGTACACTTTCCAAACATGACTTAAAATTTCTAGGAGATATTCTGCAGAATACATTAATTTAGTAAGTTTTAGTAAGTTTTTTTTTAGTAAGTTTTTAATACATTAATTTTAGTAAGTTTATCTAATAACTTGCTAGTCATAAACACGTTCCCTTTTAATCATAGTTCTCGCAAACCAACATGGAATAGCAGTTTCCTCACCTATGGAAGCAGATGTGTATTATAGGAGACCCTATAATACACATCTGTTTATTTTTCACACAGTTCCCATCCATTTGAACAGCACATGGGAAGCACAAATCCATGGGAATTAATTCCATAGATTTTAGTGGGAAAAAAATGTTTCTTGGAAGGAGTCTAATTCATGTAGTTTCTATGCCCATTGAAGGCATAAGAGAACAATGTTAAAAACTTTCCACATATTAGGTTTTAGATGTAATTTTACCTATCATTCCATCCATTTATGTAAATGAGCCAAAAATCCAGAACAAAAATAATGATTGCATGCACCATGTAGTTTTATAGCACTAATAATGTAGGGATTATTACAGCAACTTACATTGTGGTATTCCTTAGGAAGAAGGTACTGGTCAGGACTGACTGACAAAATCCCTGTATTAATTAGCCCTTTCCTTGTCATAAAATACAAGACCCTCTCCATTTCCTGTACACAGCGGATCCGCACAAGCCCCCGAACAATTATATGATGGATACATTTTTGAGGGGTGAGAGCCTCCTGCAAAGGAGAAAGGAAGAATAGAGATTGTTCGTTTCCTAATATTCCATTTATTCATATGTTTATATCATATTTAAACTGTAAACCAAATGGTAAAAAATCATGACTCAAGCTTCTGAGAGCATTTTAAAAGATTTTTTGTGGAAATTTCTTGTTAGTGAGCTTTACACAGTAAGGTAACAATTTGTTAAACAAGATTAGCATGAAATAAAACCATGGTGTGTTCCAGTAGTACAGGAATGGTATTGAAACAGATTCCTGTTTATAAAATGAATCTACATGGTGGCAATGTTCACAATGGCATTCCAGTAAAATCCATTCCAAAATAGCATTCTGAGGGAAAAAGATTAATATCCAAAGCCTTTCACATAAATGCAGACATCCATATCAGAAAGCTTTAGTATGTGGAACTTCAGCATTTCTATTGAAGGCAGTGCCATAGGCTTAGCCTAAACAAAAAGACTATCACTTCCCTGTCCAACAATCAGGTTAAAAAAATGAAAAATCGTAAAGCACAACAAAACACTGTTCAGACGTGTTCAAGCATCCCTTTAAAAAGTAAACAGCTGGGCAGGCACTATAGAGTTTCAATAATTCAAAAACTTTTGATTTTTACTGCTGAAGAAGCTCCTATGCATTAAATTTTGAAAGGAGGGGAGAGGGGAGAGGGGAGAGGAAACTCTCAGCCCCAACAAGCCCCCAAAACCCAGCCAAACTTAGAATGGATTTTCAAAAACATGGGAGCAATTTTTCTGGTGCATAAAGAGACATCCAAGAAGTGAGTCCCCATCCCAGAAAAGCTGTTATTATTTTTAAACAAACAAATTAACTGTCTGCATCTCTTACCTTGCAGTTTGTGTACCACAAAGCCAAAATCAAGTTTCTCAATGCCAGGTACATGGTAGGGTCTCGTGAATATTCTGGGAACTCATAGAGCTCATCCAGTTCCATGACATCTGGCCTCACACAAAGTGCTTTCCCACATTCATTGGGCTGGTAAAAAGGCTGGAAATACTTGTTCATGCCTGCAACTGAATAAAGACATACCAGGAATTAGTCATACTCCATCATATCTTCGTTGCTTCCTTCTCCCTCTAAAACAATCCACTGGCCTCACACAGGTAACAAGGAAGCTTTCCAGCCTCTAGGTACCTCTAGAATGATTCCATTTACATGGCCCTCCTCTCTCCTGCCCTCTAGGCTGTGCATTAATTATTTTCCTGCTGCCTCATGGGTATGCCTTGGACCTATCAGAGCTGAAGTTTTATCAAAGAAACAGTAATGTTTCATGGCCCTCCAATGCCACGAGGAGTCAAACAAGGAGTAGGATCTAAATTCAAGTCTGAGGACTAGCATCACTATACAGACTCAGGCAGTACTCTGAACACCTTTCTTCTTCAACTCCCAATACTGCCCAGAGGGGGTAATAATTAATCATCTTCCACGTTCAGTATTGGTAACACTATGTAATGAAGTTTTCTGTTAAGCAGATATAACATCTGTTGAATGTATGAACAGATTTATTTCCAGCACCTAAGGAGAACAAAGCCTGTGACAACACAGAAGCTGAAATTTTGTCGAAGCACTCTCTCTCAGTATGACAATCCTGAATTACCTTTCTCTATACCTGACCTATTCTGCTGATCTGTCTTTAAGTACCCACATGGTAATTTCCTGTTTCTATACACAAATGACAGTGGCACACACAAAGCTTCTGCAGTCTGTGCTTAATCCCTAAAGAAAACCGTAAGAAATGTATTACCTTTATCTTACAAACAAGCGAATGGCATCAAACGACAGAGGCAGTCACACAGAGACTGTGTATTAGTACTGAGAATAGAACCAGTGTTCTGAATCAGAGCATATAATGTGCCTTATAAACTCAGTTATAAGACAAAATTTATCACACCTATTCAAGCAATAGAGCCCTGCAGATAGCCCTTACCAGTCACATTAGGCACGCTCTTTAGGTGCTCTAACTTCACAAGGTTGGATTCACCAGGTAACCGATTAGTGCTGGTACAGGATGGACTCATGCCCACGCAGTCTGGATAATATGCAGCTAGAAAGGGAGCTGCCACACTGTCTTTCAGCAAAGGAGGGAGTATGAGCATGGAGTACCACCAATGGTCTGAAACTTCAGCCACTCTCTGGCCAAGTGGAGAAGTGAAGGAAAGAGGGGAGAAGAGAACACATCAGTACTTTAAAACGTTGGAAAATGAACCAATTTTCCCCCTCCCTCCAAAACTGAGACCAAAAAGCACTAGAAGTACCAATCTCAGAATTTCAAGTCATAAAAACATTTTCTCTCCCTCTTTCCCCTTCCTCAGCCTGACACAGAAAACCTGTAGTACTCATCTCTTCTCAGACATGGAGCTGAAACCACAAACTCCGTACCACATGGAAAGCAAACAAATGAGACATGCCATAACAACACGTCTATGCCTTATGAGGCCCTTTATAAAACATTTACAGTCACTTATGCATCCAGAAATCTGAACTTAGTTCTAAGTCCACACTAACTGATCAATTTAATTTAGGTTCTGCTAGCCCCATCAAAGACCACCTAGAATCCTAAGAAAAGCTATTGATTCATCCTTAATTTACAAGTCAGATGTGCATTAGGGAAACAAAGCCACAAAGCCTCTATAGGAGTCAACAATAAGCCTGAATGTGTTCCCTGCGATAGAAGTACCTCAGGTACACTTGTGAACATGGCTTACTGAACATAACTTTATATGGAATCAGAAATGTGGGGTGACATGATCACAAACCCATTGAAACACCAACATACATCTTGTATGTACATATTGTATTACGAGGGAGAGGAGAGAGAAAACATGCTTAGGTGTTCTCTTGCAGTCTTCAAAAAAAGTGAGACTAGCTTGACTAAGATAGAAATCACCTGAGAGACAAGGAAATTTTAGGATCAGGAATTTTACTTGAAAGCTGGCAGCTGAATACTATTTTTCCTGATCAAAAATGAGAATTAGGAGTAAACTTTGAGTCACAGGCCACAACTAAAGGACACCAAAAACCACTTGAAAGTTACTTAGTATGGTAAGGGAAAAGAGGAAAAAGATGAGAAAATAAAAGGCCCCAGGCTCTGTTGCAAGTAGTGTCTGGCAGTTTCCTGAGCAAAATGCATAAATACTGACATAATTGACCAAAGAACCAAAATAAAAAAGGAAATAAATATGCCATGCTTTTAAGATTGCTTTCATATTCTAGGACCAATGAGGAGGAACAGCCACTACTCACCAAGTCCTCAGGCATGGAACACTGGTCTGAGCCCTCAGTCTGAAAGAAAAGCAAATGGTATGTGAGCTATTCTTAAGCTGTATGGAAAAAAATTAAGTATAAAGCAAAATAATTTCCTATAATTCTCTAAATTAAAAAAAAAAAGTGCTTAGTGTTCTGTAGTAGCCATAATTGTTAAAAAAAAAAGTTAGAGAACCATGTAGGTTAAAAACACAACACACCATAAAGCAAAAGCACTCTAAAAATGTTTCTCATTTGTTAAGTTAGTTTCTACTGATCAGACATTAAAATATACATTCTATTCCATAAAATGGGGTGGAACACTGAAACAAATTCATTAAAAAATACAGGATTTTACAGAAAAACTCTGGAAATATCCCCATTTTTCCAGAGCAACTCTTCTGTCTAGACTATAAAAGAGAGTTTCTTCTTTATTTTAAGAATATCTTTATCACAGAGTTTCAAAATTAAATGCTGACCCTTCAGGTTTTCATATGGTCACCATTTTCATGTTATTTTTTTCATGTTATAAGAGCTATATAGTTACTATGGCACTTTAAGATCTCTTTCAAATTTCAGCAGTTATCTTCATGCTAAAACTGAAACTTTTCAGTAAAGCTCCATCACAGACTTGATAACAATTAGGAAAAGCTCATAGAGCTTTTCAAATGCTTCCCTCAATAATGAAGAACAGCCAAACAAAACTGAAATGAGCATTTTGGTGTACGTCTATTTTGCACATGCTGATAATAATCCCCTAGCTGAAGGATTTTACAATTGCCTGTGCAGATAAAGATATTTCAGATACTTCTTTCTTGACATTTCCTGCCAGAAAACAAAATGTCCAAGTAGCATGTAGACCTGTCACTGTGCAGCTCTCCAGGCCATCAGATTACCATTTTGACATTAGACACCGAGCAGCAAGCAAGAAGAAATTAATTTCTACAAACAAGAAATACCAACTTGTTAAGTTTCAATATAAGCAAAACTGTTGTATGGTACCTTGGTGGAGTTGTTCAGTTTCATACCACATCTGTAGGTTTTTGCTATTTGTGGTGTCAGCTGGATTTCCTTTGTCAGCTGACGCCATTTACCACATTCTGGCTTTGTGCACTGCACCTACAAGTCAAAAAACAAACATGTTTTTACTTGTTGCTTGTGATTACAGATAAGATTAATGCAACTTAAAAAACCAATTAGAAAGAAGCCAGATGTGAGAAAATTGTAAAATATAATTGTTAGATATGTTCTTGTCATCATATCATAATCATCAGGTCATAATGATCTACAGAAATCTTGTATTCATCTCCTGCAAAACTGAATTTCTGCACAGAACCTAAGGCCAAAATTAATTCAATTCCCCATTACTGTGGTCTTTGGTAGACTTTGCAAGCATGACTTCAAAAATATATTCTTCCTCACTTAAAGAAAAACAAAACACCCTCAAACAAAACAT
This sequence comes from Buphagus erythrorhynchus, assembly GCA_013400855.1. Classification (NCBI taxonomy): domain Eukaryota; kingdom Metazoa; phylum Chordata; class Aves; order Passeriformes; family Sturnidae; genus Buphagus; species Buphagus erythrorhynchus. The sequence goes on along the minus strand of VZTT01016546.1, from coordinate 53,062 downwards.
CACTACCACCAAACTTCCTTCCATTCCCATCTTTCTTCTGCTCTCTTTACCAGGGAAATACAAAATATGATTTCAAAGTCTTTCACACTCATACTTTCCCTGCCAGATCTTATTCTACCTAAAAATCACAGCTGCTGCTTCACTGAAAAGTAACAGAAGATTGGTCTTTGTGGGGTGTGGAGAAAGTCTCCAAGAGTAGAGAAGTTGATCAGAATTTTTATCTTGAGCTTTTCCACAATCCTCTTAATACTAGGGAAAAAACACACAAAAACTCAGCTGACCTGCTGCTCGAACAGCAGAATATCAGAAACACATCAGAACATCACATTGCTATTAAATAAATCACCTTTCACCTTACCCAGTAAGGAAGCTGTTGATCAGCCATAAAGGCTTTTGGACTGGGCTCACTTTTACCATTGCTTGTCCAAATCCTTTTCCAGGCAGTGTATTTCTCATAACCATCTTTATGGCTAAGAAGAAAGAGAAAACAGCAAGCAGTCAGAAAACTGAATATCTAGTTCACTTCAAGCAATAGCAGTTACTCTAAAATTAAACATTTTATATAAGGACAGAGAAATAAGTCTGTAGAGAGCACTGTATTTCTGCTGTTAAAAGGAGAGAATCATGGTTCTTACAACAGCAATAAATTGCATCCTGGCCATTATGTCCAGTTGCTTGTGAGCACAATTCCTGGTATTTAAGGCCTGGGCTGAGTGATGGGTACTGCTGAGCACATAAGCACACAAAAGTATTGGTAGAGCTGATGTAACTCCTACTCAAATGAGAAGGAGCTTGGAGCTGAAAGCACTCTGTCAGCCTGACAAGTCTTCACGGTCTTCATGACCCACAAGAGTTAGACTGATTTCTAGCTACTTCTTATTGCACTGCTTTAGAGAGGCAAGGTCTCCCAAATGCAGTGTAAAGTGAACTTATAAAGGAAAACACACTTACTCATAATAGTTCTTATAATTTAAAATTCTCTGACATTGTTGTTAAAAAAGATAAAAGCTTCAAAATAATTGCACACACAAACCAATCTGCCTAAACTAACCAGTTCTGTTCACACTGCCCTATTTAAGTTAATTAGTCCATACAACACCTGCAGTTTTATCAATGTGTAAGCCTCACTCTGACCAAAGCAAGCACAGAGGACCAATCTTTGTATGATGTTTATGTACATGATGCTTCAACAGCTGTAACAGCTGCCAAAATTTAATAAGTTCTGAAAGGACACAAGCTTAATTGGTAAGTCTACCTTCGGTAGTAGTAGTCAAAACATTCATTGCAGAAGTGTTCCCCACAGGATAGATGATACCATCTAGACGTATACCCATTTTTTGCACATCTGTAATGCAGGAAACATAGAAATGGTTTTATAGTACATTTAGGAGGAAAAAAAAAAATCTTTCTATTGACACATTCTAGAATGTGAACAAAATATTCAGAACGAGCCAGGGCTTTATGATACATTCATGAAGGCTGACTTACACATGGCACTACAGCGATACAAATAACAATAAGGTCATTTCAATTGTCTCAAGCATTTCCAGTTCCCAAACTAAGCAACAGCAGATGCAAGGGAGGCAAAGTGTACACAATGTGCAGTTTTATAGTTGGTCTGGCTTCCAGCAGCGTGTCTTTAGTACCCTTTAAGCAGGCATTTCCTGAACATGAAACAGTGAGTATGTACTGTGACACACCAAGCATTTTGGAAATGTGTAAGATGACAAAGCTCCTCTCCACAGGAACTTAAGAGTTCCTTTACGTTGTTGCATTTTGTTCCAATATTAGTGCAAAGTTGGGAGGAATCATTTAAATTAGCATTTTTCTTGTACATGTGATCATTTGATTCATAAGTCATTACAATGTTCTGTCCCCAGAACAACTGACAAAAATACAAAGACAAATCTGAACACAAAACAGATGTTGCCTATTTTTTTCTCATGAACAACTTGTGATTTTAACCCAGTGAGACAAAACCCTAAGGAAGCAGTTACGCATTCTGGGCATTTGTTCTTTACTACTCTCAAAAAGAAATATCCATTACAAAGATTACATTAATCAGACAAAGCAATCATTCTTTACTTAGAATGCTCTCATTAAACTCAATGAAATTATTCAAGATAAATGTGCAAGGTAAAAAGCAGTGACCTAAGCTACTAACTCAAATAGCCATGGAATGAGCTCATCTCAAATAGATAAAGTTGGAAGTACGCACTTGGGAGGGTGGGAAAGGTGAAAAAATATTAAAATAACAAATCAAGAAGATGAGTAAGGAGTATGCATTGTTTCCTAAATAAGAACTCTAATATCACCAATGTTGATCTCACAGGTGCTCATTTCCCAGAGGAGTCTCTCAAGCAACTGCCAAAACACTTGGCTTCCCTATGGCAACATCCAGAATACACTGACTTCCTACCACCAAAGAACAATCCATGGATATAACTAAATGAAGCACATAATTAGTCTTATCTATTTTTCAGTGCTATGAAGAAGCAAAGTTTGTCTCAGTTATCAGGGAGGGAGGAGTGCTACATAACTACAGTGTGCCTGCTTCATAATGAGGTCTAACACGTTGCCTATTAGAGGTATACGTTGCCAGTATCATGCATTCAAAACCACCAGGGTCAGAGGGCAAAAGCACTTGTCAAAGTGCAGAGGAAGTGTACAAGAACAAAGAGTTCAGATAAGTATGACTGTCTCTCCTAAGACCTAAAATTTCAAGGCTAGAATCTCACCTCAGACTGTAAAGCATTCCAGTGAAAGAGTGGTGAAGACTTTCTGCAGTAAATGAGAGTTTCATTTTCCATCTTGATAGCAAGTTTAGCTTTCTCAGATTACACTAATATGCTCTCACTTTCACAGAAGTAAGGTATGTTCCAGAGGACATCATTAATAATATAAATAAGCATATCCCAAAGATACTCTGTATCTGAATTAGCAACTTGCACAGGAGAAAGTTATGACAACAGGAATAACTTTTGACATTTTCCTGGCATCTTAAGACTCCTATTAGCAGTATTTTTCAATTCTCCCTCTACATTTAGATATGAAGGAATTTTTCAGAATATAGTTAGAAACCTAAACTTCAGCTGCAGATTTAGAAAATCCATGAAAAACACAAATAAAAAGTAACAAACCTTTCTGCTGCACTGGCAAAGCAAACAGGGCATGTTGCAGTGCATCCAGCTTTTTCACACTTTCTGTATTTCTTCTCTGATGCTTCATCATCGTCATCTGCTGCTTCAGCCGCTTTCTTCTTCACCTAATAAAGAATAGCTGGAATCTGACCATAAATTACACAAATGCATCTTCTACAAAGCAGCATTCAGACAGTTTTGCAGCTTGTGAGGGGCATCCTGTAGTTAAAACTATCCTAATGAAAATCTTTGTAGCCATTGTGGAATAGCTGCAGCATGAAACAGCTGTCAAATTAGGTCAGATTTCACGACTAAAAAAAAAACCACCAAACAAAACCCACCCAAACAAAAACCCACCAAAAAAAAAAAACCCCAAACCCACAGTAAGACTGGAAATATCATTTATATCTAAAAACATCTTGCCTTGGTCTAATTGATGGCACTGAAAAAATTATAAGCAAAGCTTACAGTTTAAATAGTATTTTAAGCTCCATCATATGTTAATGAGTCAAGCCTCATGCATTCATTTTATTTCTCCTTTGGAAAATCTCCTCTTTTATAATACTTACTGATATTAACTACAAGTGGTAATCCTATCTGTGCCTCAAATAAAATATTAGGGTAGGCTTCGAGCATTTTTGTGGATACAAAACTGCATGCCAAATGTCTCTTCTGGGCCTCAAAGATACTGTGTATTATGTTGTTTTAGGCCTCTGTCTGGATGGGCAGACAGCTTTGTCTGACTGTACAGAAATCTGTGCTTTTATTTTTAACACATTAGGTACTTACAGGTTATACAGAGTATCTTTTCTGAATACTGTTTGCAAAATGAGACACTGAACCTGCTTATTCACAGAATTAACTCATTCTCCTTCTCTGTGGATAAGTACTCTAAAGACCTAACTTAACCACAAGGATGCCCACTTTCTTTACAAATGTCAACAGAAAATAAAAAGTGGTGAAGTGCAAACCCATGTGTTTTTAAATTATTATAAATACCTGTCTTCCAGAACTCCTCACAGGAAGGTTGTCTGGAGACTGATCTGAAGAACATGCCTTTTTCTTCGTTCGTAACCTTCCTGTTGACATTGTATTGTTAGATCTGAAAAAAAGGTAGGCAGTAGTTAATTCACTTAAATTGCTTGACTTTGCAGAGCTAATCACAACCACTCACAATACTACTTTTCACAGAATTACCTAGGTAAGAATCTGTTCAGCTTGACTGTTAATTCGAGAGGAAAATGGGAATGAGGCATTACGGGAAAGGAACAATACTACTATTTTAAACTAAATTCGTAGTTAAGATTAGATCCCTGAGTATATCTTCACAGGCTGTTCCAGATCAGCATATCCTGGATTTCAATAATCTGATTTGCATTACGTGAAGACCTGGACTGGAATTTGGGTTGGCAAAGTGAACAGACATCAGCTCAATGATGATGCAAGCACTCAAATACCACTCAGAGCAACACTCATCCTGCTAACTACTGATTTATTGGCAGCAAGAGATTTGCACTGTAAAGCACTTTTCCAAACAGTGTACTGAAGAGACTTTTAATACCGGATGAACAATCAGTTCCAAGACCTGCACAGCCTCCCATGAAAAGACATCAGAATTTGCAGTCTAGACTGCCATTATATTGCAGCTGTAAGTGATTGGAATATTACAAAGTTTGTTTTTAAGTATTCTATGGGACAAAATAAAAGATTTACGGCATGAGAGCACTCTGTAGCTGCCGTTGACTGCATTGGTAGGAGCACAGAATGGACCACGGTTAACCATGTAAACTTGAAACCGCAGAGTGTGAGAAAGTATGATGCAGAAATATGAAAGCATATTTAAAATCAAAGGCATTCTTTTCCCAGGGAATAAAGCACAAAGACAGCCTAGAGGAAGAAGTAAATCTAAAGAGTGCTCTACAACATACAGAAAAGAAGTGGAAATAAACCCTTTGTACTACAGCACTGCATCATGAATGTTATCTTGTTGTAATAGGCATCAGTTTGTAATTATGTTTCGGGGAGAGTTTTTTTAATATATATATGTGAAAGTTCTCAATTCTCCCTGTTTCATCATGCAATTTCCTTATTCAAGTTGTCAGTGGTGGACATGGCAGAAGTATCTTTGTTCAGAAATTCTGTTAAAAGTCAAGGTAACAGGATGAGAATGGGATTTTTTACAAAATTTTATATTAAGCTGATTCAAGTCAAGTAAACCAGTGCTTCATTCTCCTCTCAAGATAGAAGAAATTATTTGTGAGGGGAAGAAAAATCACATGAGGATATCCACATAAGTGAAAAATTAATTCAAACAACCCAATACAAAATTAAACTTCATTTCTTGCATATATCACTTCCAATTACAACTAGGCAGAGGTAGGAAAAAATTATTAAGTCAATCTTTTTTACCTAATAAAAAGAAAAAAAATTAGCATAATTTCACTGTAACTTACTACTGTATGGGGGAAGATGACGTTGGAGAGTAGAGAAAAGAAAACCAACCAGTTTCATTTACATGAGGTTTCCCTAAACTGCTGCAAAACACCCCAGAAAATGGTGCTTTTTTTTCCCCCTAGAGCTTTCTTTATGTATCGGTGGCACAACAGTATCTCTCTGTGTCACCTAAGCTTCTGATGGTAAATAATCTTTCCAACATGCCATAGTCCTTACAGTCAGAGGCTTGCAACTGAGCAAGGAGTGCCGAGCAAGGCCCCAGGTGACTCATTTTGGTGACCATCAGGTGATCACAGTCTGCTGTGCCCTTTTATCCAAGAAGGCAAAAGAATACGCAAATTTGCATTATGTATGTGGGGAGTAGAAAAAGTGTCAGTTACCAATCAGTAGGAAGTTTTGTAAAAATATTTCAGATTCAGAGAGGCTGCCCATTTTGAAAGGCAGAGGTCAGTTGTATAGAATTGCAGACATATTTTTTGCTCTTACCCCTTTAATAGGGGTAAGAGGGAGGTGGGGAAAAAGGGCGAAAAAGATCAGATGTATGATACTTTGTCCCCACTTCCCCTGACAAACCAAAAAACTCCCTCCCAAAAAACCACAAATTTTTATAGAACAAACAAACATGGCTTACTCTACTAAGCCTTACATGGCTTTGCATCCTATCCTGTAGACATCTTACTGGCTGAGAAAATAAGCCCTTTAAAAGGAGAGCGATGCATAATGCGCTGTCACATTCGATAACGTTTCATCCGTCTGTAATGTGTGGCCTATATTGGAAAGCTTTGTGGGGTTTACCTGCACGGTTGGCAGCAAGTTTGTCTTTGGGCAAGAGAAAAAAAAATTAAGAAAAGAAACCACACAGACACACACACACTGTCAGAGACAGAGAGGAAGCGAGAGCAGCCTGATAACACGGGGAGTGCACGCATCTTTAAAACTCAGCCCGAGTAAGGCGGCGGCGGCGCCCAGCACCGCCGGCCGCGGGTCCCGAGGGGCGCCCCGGGGCAGGGGAGCCCCCCGGGGCAGGGCAGCCCCACGACTGCACCGCCCCGGAGCCGGGCGGGGGCGGTGCCGGCGGTGCCGGGGCAGGCGCTGCGGTCGGCGCCTGGCACTCACCTCGGGGCTGGGTCACTCGGGGGCCGGAGACCACATTCACGCGTGTCCGCGCCGCCTCCTGCTAGAGCTGCAGCGGGGAAAAAAGGGTGGAGAAGGGAGGAGGAAAAGTGAGAAGGGAGCGAGAAACAGAAGGGGGAAGGAAGAGTGAAGCGGGGAGGTGAGGACGGGGCCA
>VZTT01016546.1:32690-46128 GCA_013400855.1 Buphagus erythrorhynchus | reverse complement strand
CCCGGCAGTGCGCGCTGCAGCTGAGGGAGGGAGGGAGTCACTCACCCCCGCCGCCGCCGCCATCCCCAGCGCCATCCTCCTCCTCCCCGGTGCCGTGCACCCTCAGCCCGCCTCCTCCTGCCGCTGCTTCCGCTCTCCGCGGTGCGTCGCGAGCGGGAGGGCGGGGAGGCACCGCCCCGGCCCCGCCGCACTGGCGGACCGGCGGCCTCGCAGGTACCGGGGCTGCCGCTGCCCGGGCGGCGGGCGGGGCGGGGCGGAGCCGCCACGGGTCACCCCGCGGGTCCACCGGCCCCGAGCATCCACTCGCCCTCGCCTCCTGCCCGCGGGTTTCATGGGAGAGAAGTGTCGGTATCTCCGTCCTTCGTTACCGGGGTAGGGGGGCTTCGCGGTGGGTGCGGAAAGGGAGGCCACCGGCGGTCGCGCAGTGCTGGACAGGCGCGTTCAGCCGCCCCGGGAAACGGGGTCTGGCCCAAGCGATCGGTAGCGAGTGTGCTGATGGCTCTGTCGCGTTCTGTACGGCTACATTGCGACTGTCACCAAATCGTGATCTCTTGAGATCGACTAAATTTTTGTCCGGTTCGAGGAAGTAAGAGCCAGTTCCAAACTATGCATTGGGTGGGGGTAATTCTTCTCTCTTTTTTCACAGCTACAGGCACGCCCTGGAGACATGGACCACTCGGCGGATGCATCCGGGCTCCTGGAAGGCTCTGATATTGGGTCTCAGAAAGACAGAGTGGTGACAGAGGAGGAATGGCTACAAAAATGGGAAATGGGTGACATCGGGTTTCACAAGGAACAAGGGCATCCGTACGTGACTTCCCTTTTCTGCCTAAACTCTTTTAAGTAATGTCATGAGATGAATGGCCTGGCTCATTCGAGAAACTCTTAATTGAAAATGGAACATTTGCAAAAAGCAAATTATCTTACATGGGCACAGCTTGAAACAAAAATATAGATATTTTTGTGACCTACATTTGTCAAAGGATAGAGAAAAGAAAGTATTGAAATTAATTTAGAGCTTTTACTCTTGAATCAGGTTTTTAACCTTAGAGCTTGGGTAGTTTGGTTAGAAAATCTAAAATTTTCTGATGGAGACGCTTTGCACTAATGTTCATGTTGTGAAACTGAGGCTTGAAACAATGTGCAGAGGGTATCAGAGCAACTACCATGCAGTAAAAGACAAGGACCTAAGAGAGCAAACCTGATTATGTAGCTTTCAAGACTTGTGGAAGTGATTTGCTTGATGCAGAAGTTTCATAATAATTCTGTTTAAAATCTGTTATGACCCTCTTTGAGGTGGGTTGGTTAGATTGTTTACTTGCAAAGACAAACAGAAAATATAACAAATGTAAATGTGTTAATTTCTGAATGACATGAAATTGACTTTCTTGCTATGTAAATGGAAGGTGAATGCTTTTATTTTATGTTTTTATTTCTAATGGCATGAAGCAGGTTGAGCTAATAACGTGTGTGGTATCGCGGAGTTTTCATGCTACCTGGCATAGTGTGTAGCACTTTGCTTTTCATGTGCCAGCACAAATACTCACTGAGTTAAGTAAAACGTGTCTGTTCTTCTGCAGGCTCCTCCAAAAATACCTGGATGTTCTTTTAAATGGCAGGAGTGGACTGAGGATATTTTTCCCACTTTGTGGTAAAGCAGTAGAGATGAAATGGTAAAACACAGATAATAAGAGCAAAAATATTGCTTGATGTGGGGAAGGAGAGGGGGAATTCCCAACCTTATATTGGCCAGTGGAAATGTGCCACATTTCCACTGCTAGGAAAGCAGTGTCACTGGAAGCTGAAGGGAGGAGGAAGCTGGTGTTTTATATAGTAGCATAAATTGAATGGATAAGGTGTGGCCTGAAAGTCCTCCTGGTTGTCCCAAGTTCAGCTTGGGGTGCTGAATTTAGATGGACAGAGTGACTGAAGCTATGCCCTTACCATTGCTGCTTTTAGTAGCAATGCCAGCTTAAATTGCCTTCAGTGAGGTCATTTGTGTCAGACAACATTTTCAAGTGATCATGTGGCGTGCCACTCTGGAAATTTAAGTGATTTGGGCTAAATGTAACTTCCTCTTTTCTTATACTTCTTATTTTACTTTTACCTTTTTTTTCTGGGGGGGGGGGGGGGTGGGGGGAAGGAAGAGGGAGTGTTGTATTTAAAATGGGCCTATATAAGCCAGTGTTTTTTCTCGGAGGGTGGGAGCACAGACAAAAACCTGCACTGCATCTTCAAGTAATCCAGCTCTCAGGTTTTCTCACAGTAACTGGTTCCTAGGCTGACTGTGGACTCTGACACTGGTGTTCTGCTGAGCTGCAGCAGTGCAGAGGTTACTGCACCTCCTTTGCTGCCTGTTCCTGCCAAGCCATAGAGGCAGCTGAGTAGACAATGTGCCTCGGTCACCTCAGTTCACAGCACAGCACCTTTATGAAATGGACAGTTTCTTAGTGTGATCACCTCTGTTTTCATCGAGTTAGTAGGAATAAATTAATAATTCATTAAATCTAAATAAAGCATGTAAGTCCTCACCAACTCTATGCTGAGGAGTGCTAATTTAAGCTCAAATCATGGAAGGGAGGTGTTCAATAGAATGTGAACGCTTCAGAAAGTCAGGATTAGGCTTATCAGGGCATCCTGAAGCTGGTCTTTCTCTAATGAATAAATGATGCATGGGAGACACACATTTTGCCCAGCCTGTGGGCCTCATGTAAACCTGGGCACTCTCTCTCTTGTGTGCAGGCTGGCGGACATGGGGCACAGCGTTGTTGGTGTGGAACTCAGCGAGCAAGCAGTGAAGGAATTTTTTTCAGATCACAGTCTGCCTTATTGTGAGGAGCCAGTCCCTGAGATTTCAGGAGCAAAACTGTTCCAGGTATGTCTCCTGTGTTGTCAGATGATCTGGTGTGGTTAATCATGCAATGCTGGCATAACTGAGCAAACAAGTTATTCTACTTTTATGCATCTGTCTTACTGGTAACCATTCACCTCTTCTGAAGAGGTCTAAAAAGAAGCTCTGAGTTGTATTTTTGGACTGAGAAGTTATTCTTCTAAACTTAGTACTTTGGCCTTCTTATGACAGTGAAGCACCTGAATGTAGAAGGAATGTATTTTAAAGCTGGACAGTTGCGTGCTTTGTTAGATTAGAACCTCTCTGGAGAGGATCAGAAGAGTTACCTCAGTAAACTAAAACTAAAACTAATTCTCAATGTTTTCCCTATTACACATAAATGTATTTTTAAAATTTCATTTTTAATAATGTATGGGTATATTTTAAGATGTGAAGTATAAATATATACTTATGAGTACATATTTAAAGATAGCTGATAAGGATTGCTTCCTTTGCTTTTATTGTAGAGTACCTCTGGCAACATTTCCCTCTACTGCTGCAGTATTTATGACTTGTCCAGGTAGGAATACTCATAATGTTTTACAATTCTCCAGAATCGAATATGTATTATTTTATGTATGTATTATTAATCGAATATACTATTATTTTATTTGAATCAGGCAAAGATTTGTCAGGTCCTCGCAAGCAAACTCATATTAATTTATATGAGAAATTTGAGTGGGCAATCTCCAAAAAAAATTGCTTTGCTAATCATTAAGGATGACAACTAATTATCTGTAAATGGGCTTCTTATTCCAAGCCATTCTGTGAAAGTTATCAAAAAACATTTTTACTTTTACAGTAAAGCCAAATTATCTTTAACATTACTGATGAATTCTATGAAGCAAAACTTTAGCACAATCCCTTAGTCAGAGTAACTTAGTAAAAGTAAAAGAGAATATAATCCAGAGGTGTCTTAGCACAATAGTTCCTTCCTCTCGCAGTTCTTACTCAGATGTGATTTTTCCCTAGATTATAAGATTCTGGTGAAGTTTTTTGTGCTTGTTTGCTCTTCTTACAAACAACTGTCAGGTAGAAGAATTTGTTCCATGGCTCTTCAGTAAGAAGGAGGCAAAGTCTTAACATTTCCTTCTATGGGCTTTCCAGAACTAGTGTAGTTCAGGACACTAGAACACAGTGTTTACTATTGATCTTTTTTTTCAATCTGCCAAAACACTGGAAAAAGGACTGTTCATTACTAGAGTCCAGAGTCTTTCAGACAGCAGACCATAACTGAGACTTCTGCTGCTGCAGCTGACTCCAGTTGGTTTGAATAGTGTATATATATATCTAGCCTTGCAAAGAGTCGAACAGATGGGGTGTGCATGAACATGACTCTGTAGATACTGCCTGGTTTCTTACCCACCTTGTCCCTCCAGTGTAGCTACTTGCTACACTGTGGATCCCTTTAAATCTTTATTACTGTGAGTTGACAAGTTGCCCAAGGATTGCTTAAGCTTCTCAGAAATTTTTGAAAAATTCAGTCATAAGTTTTGTAGCAGGTAGTGTGGTGAAACCTGTAACTTCTATCACAGCATGGTGGAATAATACTTTGAAATAAACAGAATTAGGTAATTAGTGACGATTTCAGTGCATATCACTGGATCCAGTACATAGTTTGTTGTCACAAAATAAATTGGTAGATAGACGTTCTGGATGCAGAGTGAACTGTATTCCCAACATCAGTCAGCAGATACAGGTGACTAGAAAAATGCACACACACTTCTAGTTTCTGTGTACAGACGATTTGATTAATTACCCAGTAATTATGGAAATTAAACTTATTTCTCTCTTGCTCAGGCTGGCCTACTAACAGGTCCCTTTCATCTCCATTAGCCTAGCATTCATTAGAAGAAAACTCAGATGTGCTCCTGACCTTTGTCAGAATGGGACATTTCAAAGACGCTTGCTAGTTAAAGAATAACAGGAATTACTGCTCTTTCTGGGAATTCTGGGACATATGTAAAGCAGTTACATTACACAATCGTTGTACCTTCTAATACAATTATGGCTGCAAGACATCAAAGGAAAATCAAAAATTGCATTTACTGAAACTACTAAACGTATGCAGAGATAGAAATTCACAAGTTTACTGTTAAATCCAGTGGGTTTTCTGCACATATGTGAATTTCTGATTTGCATGTTAAATTTTGTTACATGTAGTAGTACCAAACACATGCTGAATACCGTATAAACACATAGCAGTGTGATACAGTGAAAGGTATCCTCATACCTTAGCTTCATCCTGACTCCATGTCAGGATGAATGACAGCTGTGTGCCTTTTTTGACCTTTTCCTCCTGGTTTCATTGTGTTGTGAAGGAAATTGGATGTGCAGAGGGGCAAGGAGCACCCAGCCACTCAGCAGGTCCTGAGATCTGGGCAGCCAGGAGACCAGGACTGGGACAAGGCCACAAGCATGAGCCTGCCTGCAGCCTGGGATATCTGCAGTTCTTGATGAAATCGCTGAGTAAAGTACATGAAATGCGTGTAGGGAGCCACTGCTGCCATTCCAGTTAGACCAGATTAAAGTTGGAAAGTAAAACCAAGTGCAGAAAACCCCAGTGGCTTGCCTGAGGTCACCCAGCTGACTCAGCTACACAGAAAAGAGAACTGCCTCCAAGCCTCAGAAGATCAAGTTTGTCACCTGCCCCAGTAAACTTTCCTTTGTACCCTGGATGTCCATTGCTTGTTTAACTGTCTGTTTAAAAATCTCCTTTCAGTTGCAAGGCTGGTTATTTAAACTAGATGCTTAGACTTGGCAAACTTTAAAAGAAGTCAGCACTTGAAAGTGTTATCATGTCTCATCGCAGTAGAGTGGGATATACAAGATCAGCTTGTAGGTTAGATGCCAGAGACTTAGCAATGCCATTGCAATGAAAATAGCAGTGGGCAGAGAGAAGTTCTCATGGTTTAACTCTGGCTAAGGTGGTGGAACTAAGCATCATACAGCTGCTTGCTCACTCCCCCATCATCTCATGATGGGGGACGATTAAAAGGGTAAAAGTGAGAAAGAAATGTGTGGAGATGAAAACGGTTTAATAATTAAAAAGAAATTTCAAAAAGTTGTAAGGAAAAAAAAAGCCCCGCACAAAAAAAAAAGAGCAACCAAAGAGAGAGGAAAATAAAACCCAAGAAAGACAAGAAGTGCAAATGAAAGCAGTTGCCCACCACCAACCAAGCAACTGACGCCTAGCCAGTCAGCAACCAGTGCCTCCATGCACCAACCCCCCACTCCGTTTTATTACTGAGAATGGAGCCACGTGGTCTGGAATACCCCTTTGCTCAGTTGAGGTCAGCTGTGCCTGCTGTGTCCCCACCCAGTGTCTTGTTCATTCTTGTGCTCTCCAACCTACTAACTGGTGTCAGGGTGTGAGGAGCAGAAAAGGTGTTGGTGCTGTGTAAGTGCTGATCTGCAGTAACTAAATCGTCAGTGTGTTACCAACATGATGTCAAACCCAAATCCAACACAGCCCCATGCAAGCTACTATGAAGAAAGGTAACTCTACCCTAGCCAAAATCTGTACAGAAATAAAGACAGAAATAAAGAAAGGAAGAGGTGATGCAATTGGACTCTGACATCTGCCCAGGAGGCAGAAGGGTATTGCACAATTCCATGCCACATTTTTCTAAGTATGTTTATTCAAACTTACTTTAAAATTACGCAATTTACTTTATTACCACCTTACTGTCCAACCTCCTAATTTAATAATTACCAAATCCAAGGCTCTTTCTTATCTCCAGATATTCTTGCCTTTTGTGTCACTCTGGCTGCTCTTACCATCCATTAGTAAAGGCATTTCTTGATAGTCTTGCTCACTTGCAAGGTTTAGATGGCCACTGAAGCCATCTGCCAGCATATCCAGGAGCAAAAATAGCATCTGCAGCAGAGTTGCACTGAGGCAAGCAGCAGTGTAACTTAGCTTTTCTAGCATTAAACAAATTGCAAGCTGAAGCTAACTGTCCTGGGCACGTAGCTGGGAATTCAGGTGTCAAAAGTTACTGAATGTGCTGAGTCAATGATAGTAAAGCAACAAGGCACCTTCCTTAGCCTGCATATAAAATCATGCATGGGTTTTAGAAGGTGGTCAAGAACTGTTGATGTGCTGAGTGCATGTTAGCAGGATGTGGTTACTGAACACCCAGACTTGTAGCCCATATGTGTTAAATCCACATTCTTTCCTCCCTGCCATGTCTCAGCAGCCCCTAATGATGGGGAAGCACTGGCCAATTTCCACACCTCTTTGCTATCACAGCAGGATGAAGAACCAGGAGGGCTTCTTGAGTTCCAGATCCTGTTGGTTTGGATTATGAAAATGCTGCACCATAACAAAAAGGTGGTGGGGAATCTGCATCACTAGCTGCAGAATCCTTGTGACCCCACAAAAATGTCTGAAAGAAGATGAAGGTCCCTTTTTACTATTTTTAAACCTTTTCCTTATCTCCTTATAGCTCAATAGTTGGCAAGTTTGATGGTGTTTGGGACAGAGGAGCTCTTATAGCTGTGAATCCACGTGACAGACAACGGTTAGTAAATTGCATTGTTACTATCTTTTCTCTGATGTATCAGTGACAAGTTTTTGATCCTGTGACTTGTTAAGGAGTCCTTTTTCATATAAAGCACCAACTGACACAGTTTTTGTCTACCACAAGCATCTGCTGCAGTCGCAGGGTACTGTACTCTTCCTTCAGGAAGCCACTCTGCCTCTTGGTGGGAAAATATGTGGTTTGTTCCAACCCAGCAGAAGCAGAACTGCAAGTCTCATCTGAATTCTGTTATTTCCTTTTCATCACGTCTACTGCTTCTGTCTTTGTTCTTTTTCCCCTCGCGCTCCTTGATTACAAATTTTTGTTCTTGCCTATAGCCAGCCCAAATTTAGTTTGAACCTGCTCCCAGGATTTTTTAATTAGGTGCAGAATCTTCAATTCACAATAATTTTAAAAGATCACTACTATACTGTGTACTGCATTCTAGACTGTGGCAGATGAGTACTTTGAGTTTGTCTGTTGATCTTGAGTTGAATGAGCAAAAAAAAGATAAATGCTTGTTTATGAGGAATAAATATAGCCTTTATTTTATGTTTTTCATGTGTAGCATTAATTTTATGCTCCTGAAATTTAAACTGAGTTTGGCTTAGTCTCTCTGCAGTTCAGTTCAAATTCTGTCTGCATAGAAATGCATTTTGTTGAATATTTGGAATGCTATGCTTGAATGCTTTACAAAATTAATGAAGTATAATTTTTTCCTTTTAGCTATGCCAGTGTGATGATCAACCTAGTAGAGAAAAATTCTTCTTATCTCCTTGTTACTGTTTCATATGATCCAAACAAACACAAAGGTGAGAACTTTGTACTGTTCATGTTGTGATTTTGCTCTAATACAAATTGTATAAAGATACCGTAGATGTATTAGTATTTTCCCCAAGATGTTTATCTGCGTAGCTTTGTTAGCTTGTGACACCAGTATAACTGTGTGTTAAAAAGTTTAGATATTGACCAAGCTTGGGAATAAACTTGTGTTTTCTCTAGCATTCAGACATGCTAAGGGTAAGTTGAGGACAGTCATGGTATATTAACAATGAAATGAAACTGTAAGTGTGGCTGCTACAATGAAGCTGGAAGTCAGAGCACTTAGTAACATCCTGTCTGGCCTCCAGAGCTTGAAACACTCCCAAAATATCAGCTTCATGCTGTTTATCCAGTATTTGCAACCCAATGTGTTGCCCATCTTGTGCCTGCCTCTCTCTCAGCCATTACCACACTCTGAATGTACTTGTAAGAGGTAAAATTCTGTAAAATCATAAAGTATTTTTCCTTTTATAATTTTTTATATAATGTATTGGAGTGGGAGATTTTTTAGTTAATATTAACTCAGAAAAGAAAGAGATCTTTTTCTGCTTTTGGGCCCTTCAGCATAATTATCCCCCCCAAAAATAGGTCTTGCTATCACAAGCAACAACAGATTAATTCATTGCTTTCCCTCTGATGTTGTTCAGCTCTTAGCCTTAATCATGCCACTGTAGTATAAAGAGATTGTAGACTGGATTCCCACAGCACACTGGGAGTGGTCATATCCATGTCACATTCATGATTCCCTGCTGCAGCTGGAGATGAAGCAGCAGCAACACCTGAAGCTATCTGGCCCGCCAAGGTGCCATGAGTTCCTGGACATGTTTTCTGGTTCCTGCTGATGTTGCTACACCCTGGGGCCCAATTACAGGCCAGGTGCTGTGAGTGAAGGGGTTGGCTCTCCTACTGCAGTGTAAATTTTGTCTTCTTCCAGTGTCTTCTCTCTGATTAGCTTCACCCCTTTGCTTTCAGGCCCACCATTTTATGTTCCTGAGTCTGAAATTAAAAGTTTGTTTGGTGAGTAAAATTTCATCTGACCCTTAGGAATTTTTTCCAAAACACATAAACATGTTCATATGCCTGTACCTTGCCCTATGACGAGTGATACAGTCATTTGCTTCTTATCTAAGGGCTGGAGTAATGGAAAAATACTGGGAAAAATAAATACCATTTAGCCACAAGGATTTTGCTGTCATGGAAAATTCTCAATTCTTCAAAAGATATGAGGAAAACCAAAGGGACAAACAGTTTCTTGTCTCCCTTTGGTACCTTTTTATTCTCCCAGGATTCATACTGCAGTCAGTAATCCTGTAGCTGCAGTCTTAGAGTCCTGTTTGACCATTTTGTCTTTGCCTGCACCTCATCAACCAGTCGCCCTGGTTTTAATACAAGTCCTACCAGTGCTACAGCTTCTACTGTACTTTTGTGACAAAGAAGGAAAGTAACATGGCACTCAAAGAAAATGCTAAACATGTACAACTCAAATCCATCAAAATAATGAAATTTGGAGCTATGTCAGGAATTTATTTTAGGAGTTCCTCCTGAGGTGCTGAAATATCTCACTCTTAAATTTACAGCTCTCTGAGACTCTGGCAGTGTTTGTGTGCAGTGAGTCATTGGGATAGACGGTTGCATCCCAGTGCAAAAGAGAGCAATTAAGTTTCCCCCAGTGCATTTATGTCACTGTGTTAGGCACTGTAGGGAAATCTGTGGATAAGATTTTTATTTTTTTTTTCTGGACAGTTTACATTTTTCATTGACTAATCATTCACTAATTTGTTATTCTTACCTCATTTTCAGGCAACTGCTGTGAAATTAGGTGTCTTGAAAAAGTTGATGACTTCTCGGAGATTCACAGACAATGGGGACTAGATTATTTTCTGGAGGTGCTGTATCTACTAAAGTTGGTAGCTTGACTAAAATTTATTAAAATAACTTGCCTCCCACCTTGCTTTTACTTATATCTCACATTTTAAAATGGGGCATTCTTAAAGCAGGGGTTTTGTCCATTTTGCTTACCAAGTCAGCTCTCCTACACAGCTGCATTTTACTGCCTTGAGATGTGAACAGCTTTCCTTAAACTCCATGCATAACCAACTATTACCAAAGGATACCTTTTTCTTCCGTATCAATTCAAATCATGAGAGCTGTGAGAAAGGAATGTTCCTGTTCCTTTTCAGCTATTGCTGGTTGATGCTGTCTGCCTGGTGTTCTAACTTGGCTTCATCAGCCAGCAGCCCTGGGAGTGTGGCAGCTGTGGTTCAAACACTGTTTTCTGGGGCACTGGCCTTGCACCAGGCTGGGCAGAGAGAGGAAGGAAGCTGCTGCAAGTTGGTTCTCTCCATCCCTGTGAATATATGTCAAGTGAAGAGCTGGCAGTGAGTGGGCAAGGCAAGGCAGCAGCTGGCAAGAGGAAAATACCATCCAGCAAGAAAGGCTGGAGGGAAGTAGAATAGATGACAGTAAAGGAGAGAGTATGGGTGGAAAAGCTCCTGGCAGTCTCTCACAAGTGTGCTGCTCCCTCATTTGAGAGTGCAGCTATGGGCAAGCAAACCAACAGGACTTGAGTAAGAGGGTTCAAAGAGTGCTGAGAGAGCTGCAGATTTTACTGCTAAACCATTCTCCATCATCTCTGAAAGGTCATGGGGCACAGGAGGGCTGCCTGACGACTGGAGGAAAACCAATGTCACTACAGTCTTGGAAAGTGCAAGAAGGAGGACCTAGGAAATTACAGGCCAGTCAATCTCACCTTCATCCTTGGAACCCATCCTGGATGTCATCTCTAAACAAGGGAAGGAAAAGAAGGTTATCGGGAGTAGTCAACATGGATTCACCAAGGGAATGGGCTGGGTTAGAGGACAGTGAGGTAGATTGAGAGCTGGCTGAGTGGCAGAGCTCAGTGTTGTCATCAGGCTAGTTCTAGGGCTTTAGCAAGAAGTGTTCCCAGGGGTCAGTACTTGGTGCAATCTTGTTCACCTTACTAATCAGTGACCTGAATGAAAGGACAGAATGTACCTGCAGTAAGTTTGATGATTATATAAAACTAGAGGGAGTGGCTGACACACCAAAATGCTGTGCTGCCATGCTGCAGACCTGGACAGGCACAGGAGCCAGGCAGAGAGGAACCTAGTGAAGTTCAAAGAAGGCAAGTGCAGTGTCCTGCACCTCAGTAAGAAAAACCCAGGGTACCAGCACAGGCTGGGGGCTGACCTGCTGGAAAGCAGCTCTGCTTTCCAGAGACCTGGGAAGGTCTTTTCCAGACAGACCTGGGAGTCCTGGTGGTCAAGAAGTTAGCCAGCAGTGTGCCCTTGTGGCCAAAAAGGCCAGTGGTATCCTGGGATGCATTAGGAAGAGTGTGATGAACAGGTCAAGGGAGGTGATCTTGCCCTTCTACTCAGCCCTGGTGAGGCCACATCTGGAGTGCTGTGTCCAGTTCTGGACTCCTTAGTACAAGAGAGACCTTGACATGGAGTAGGTCCAGCAGAGGACTATAAAGATGGCTGGGGGACTGGAGCATCTTGCTTGTGAGGAAAGGCTGAGAGAGCTACGACTGCTTTTCCTGGAGAGGAGGCAACTGAGAAGGGACCGTCAATGCTTACAAATATCTTTAAGGGCAGTTGACAAGAGGATGAGACTAGACTTCTCAGTGGTGCCCAGGGACAGAAAAAGGGGCAAAAGGCACAAACTGAAACACAGTAAATTCTGTATGAATATGAAGAAAATCTTCTCTACTTTGAGGGTGACAGAGCACAGCAACTTCTCCCCTTTGTAGCTTATTTTGAAGGGAAAGCTATGATTGCAATGTAGTGTATCATAATTCATGAAGAATAGAAGGTGAGTAAAAACCATGGGGCTTTTTAGAGTGCCATAGTCCTAGAGCTGCGATTGAGTCTGCTGGTTTTAGCACACCAGTGCTAAAGTCCCCATGCCCGCAGCTCATTGGAACACACTCAGTATTGCTTGTAGATACTCGTGTTTCAAGGTTGGGTTGACAGAGAAGAAGGGATGTAGCTGGTGAGCCAGTGCAAGCTGGAAGCTGCTGGTTTTGTTTTCACTCCTGGCCAGTACTGCAGCTACCAGGTTAAAGCATCTCCTTCCTTTCAAGTTTTTTCCGGATGCAACATGAGAGCTCCTGAAGTTTATCTCAGACTTCCAGAGATACGTGATAGCTGCAAAAGGCCAGGCGCTTGGCACGAGGCTGCCACATGCTCTTTGGTGTCCTGCACAGGATTCCCAGGCATGTGACAGCCTGGCAAGAGCAATGCCACGTGCCAAAACAGCCATTTTAGAATGTGTAAGATGCGTGTACCCTGCAATTACTCTGAAAATACCCTGTAAATACACCTAGCAGAAGGAGCACATGCTGTCCATGCACTTTACAAAAATGTGTGTATGTGCCTGTCTGAAAAATGTGTCTTCTAGTGATGAGTGTAAATATTTTCTAAATTTTGCCAGAACAGCAAGAAAATCCAATGAAATCAAGGTGCTCAAAGGGATGGAGTGCATTTCCTATGAAGACAGGCTGAGAGAGTTGGGATTGTTCAGCCTGGAGAAGGCTCTGGGGAGACCTTAGAGCAGCCTTCCAGTACCCGAAGGGCCTGCAGGAAAACTGGAGAGAGGCTTTTTACAAGGGCATGTAGTGACAGGACAAGAGGAAATCTGACAGAGGGTAGGTTTAGGTGATATATTAAGAAGAAATTCCTTAGTGCAAGGGTGTTGAGACTGGAACAGGTTTGCCCAGAGAAGCTGTGGATGCCCCATCCCTGGAAGTGTTCAAAGCCAGGTTGGATGGGGCTTTGAGCAGCCTGGTCTATCCTGGTCATCCCTGCCCATGAGAGGGGGATTGGAACTAGATAATCAAGGTTCCTTCTAATTGAAACCATTCAGTGATTCCACGATTCTGTGAAGTTCTGGCTTAATTCCTTACTCTGGTAGGGGCATAAAGAGAGCTAGTAGCAGTGGGGTAACTTGGTATCTGGATGTCTGTAAGAATCTGGTGGATATATGAATATTCTGGTGAGCAGTTCTGGTGGACATGTGAATGTTCTGGTGCACATTTGGATGTTCTGGTGGATATACGAACGCTGTTGGATGTACGGGTGCTGTGGTGGCTGCAGGGGCAGGGGCAGTGCGCGGTGCCGGCGGGAAGCGCGGCCCGGGCCCTGCTCCGCCGCCGCGGGCCCGCAGGGGGCGCGCGGCC
>VZTT01016546.1:5853-32509 GCA_013400855.1 Buphagus erythrorhynchus | reverse complement strand
GGCCCTGGGCAGGGGCGGCGGAGGGGCGGCGGCGGCGGCCCCCGCGGGGCTCGGGCTGCGGCTGTGCCTGGGGGGCTGGGGGTCGCTGGTGAACCCCACCGGCGTGGCGGCCTGCCCCGGATCGGGCCGCCTGGCAGTGGCACACGACGGCAAGAAGAGAATCCACGTCTTCGGGCCGAGCGGGTTCTGCCTGGGGCGGTTCGGGGAGCGGGGGCCCGCGAGCAACGACATCAAGTATCCGCTCGATGTGACCGTCACGTCGGACGGGCACGTGGTGGTCACCGACGGCGGGGACTGCTCCGTGAAGGCCTTCGATTTTGATGGAAGGGGGGTCCTGGCTGTCCGGGAAGGCTTCTGTTTGCCCTGGGGCTTGGATGCCACCCCCAAGAGCGAAGTCATCCTGACGGACTCGGAGGCAGGCGCGCTCTACCGCTTGGCGGCCGACTTCCAAAGGGGGGAGTTAAAGAAGTGTCAGATGATCCGGTCCCGGCTCGTCAGCCCCAGAGCGGTTGCGGTCTGCCAGACCTCGGGTGCTGTCGTGGTGGTGGAGCACCTGAAAGCTCCAGGACCGAGCAAGGGCAGCACCCGCGTGAAGATATTCAGTGCGGAGATGGATCTCATCGGCCAGATGGACAGCTTCGGTCTGAACCTCGTTTTCCCCTCTAGAATATATGCTACCGCTGTGGCCTTTGACAAAGAAGGTCGTGTTATAGTAACGGATGTTTGTAGCCAGGCTGTCATATGCCTAGGGAAACCTGAGGAATTTCCCATCTTTAATCCTCTAATTAGCCACGGGCTTTCTTATCCCGTCGGACTGACTTACACGACAAACAATTCCCTCGTTGTTTTAGATAGCGGTGATCATTCAGTGAAAGTATATAGCTCTACCTGAGTGGGCTTAGATGCTTCCTGCTGCAGGCTCAAGCTGCTTCTGGCCATAAAGCATGCGGAGTTCTGGTGTTTGTAGGAGTGCAGGGAGGAGGTGGTTTGGGGGCTTTGAGTGAAATCACTCTCTGATCAACACGCCGTGCTTCCTGCAAAACTTTTCTCACGTCTCTTGCCTGCCTGTGGGAGAGGACCTGGCTGTTGCTGCCTGTAGCCAACAACAAATCAGCCAAACAAATAATTTGGCATTTTAAAACTATTCCATGCCTTGACAACCAAGTGGTTTTGGTTCTTTTTGGCAAGTAATCAAAGACCAGCACCTGTGAAAGTAATGCGTCATTTCCCAGCACACAGTTTTCACTATTCTTAATTAAGTATAGATACACTCCTGACAGAACTGTTTCCAGGAATTGTGCACAAGGGAAGAGATTCCCTTGGCAGAATGATAGGAGAATTGGAAGCCTCCATTCAAGGTTGCATAAATCCAGCTAAAATCATTGTGATGGAGGAGCTACCACTGATGAGTAAGTTACAAGAAATGAAATAATGTTCAAAGTCTATTTTTTCTGTACCAGGAAAATGCATTTCTGGGGGCACTCTTTTCTCTGCTAGTTTATTCCCACCTTTATTAAGGTTGTACTGGAGCACTTTGTCTTCCTCTAAAATGCCCAGGTCTGTGTCTTTACCTAGAGGTAATCTGGTGTGTGGTTACACAGCGTGGGCTGCTTTGCCTAAAAGCCTCTTGAAGTATTCACGTTTAGACCACAAACACTCCTGCATATGTAAGTTTGAGTTGGCTGTGCTGCTAACACAGCTACATGTAGAAGGTTTTCAGCACTCCCTGCCCCTATTTTGTCATTAATACGGTGCTTTTGCACTCCAAACCCCAGGACTCAACTGCAAATTGAAATGTTAGTGAGAAGTAAGCCTCATTTTTTTTTTCCTAGCTTCCAAATGAGGTTTTGTTCATTGTGAACACACAGGAGATTTAGATCAGTTTATATTCTCTTGTTTTACTCACAATAATATTATATTCTCACTTTATATGCTCACAGTTTTACTGTAGACACTTTTGCCTTATTGCATAGTGGAAATTATGCTATATATGATTTATTTTGAGAAGGATTTAATACCCCCAGTAGAAGTCACTGCTGGATTTTTAGGCATTTATCTGCTGCTAAAATGATTACTTAGATGGTTCAGCATTAAAATGAAGTTAGATATAAATTCTAATTCTATCTAAGGTAGAGATGAGTAGGTTAAAATGGCATAAAACATTTGAGGTAATTTTTTTAGTAATTGAAATCATTAATATTAACTAATCTAATTTGAAATTCACAGGCAATCTATCAGTAAATTTTTTTATCTGGCTTTTGGTCTGATTTCAGGGCATTTAATAATTGCATGTGTTACAGCACCAGTCATTTACCAAATACTTGCATTGAAGTGGAGCAGTTTAGCTCTCTAATTCATCCAATGTGTTAATCTGTCTCATGTCAACGTTTATTTAAACAAAACAAATCTCATAATTGCAGCTATTTATAAAGGTTAATTCAACAGTGACCTGCCAATAAAGTGTGATTTGCTTACTCCTATATTTTAATGATTTAGTGACAATTCCTCTTATTTTTTCATCACGTGTTTCCTTGTTATAACACCATTTCTGTATTGCAGTTGCCCTGTAGATGGTGTATTCTTCCGTTTGGCAATATCCTGCAGAAGTTGTTGCAGGGCTACTTTTTGCTATTGAAAATTATATGGATGTGCACAGCTGATATTTTTCAGCCTTCTCTACTGCCTGGCCAAACAGCAAGTGCCTTTGGAAGAACCAGAATTCCTCCCTGGATGTTCTGCAGTATGAGCTGTATGGCCCTGAGCAGGAGCCCAGTTGGGAGGTCAGGAAGGAAATTTACTCAGAGAAGCAGACCCCTGGATTATATATATTCCTTTCTAGATGCCAAGTAAATGCCTGCCTTTGATAGAACCAATTAGATAACACTTCCTTTGGGGGACTGCTGTGTGTCAAAATGCATGCAATGCCATCAATGCTATATTCATACATAATTAATACTTTGTCACACTAACACTTCCTCTGAACTGTGGGCTGTGAGCTTTCATCTACTCAAACCTTTGTGTGCACCAGGAGCTTGTTTTTTGCTACTAAATTCGTGGATGGGCAAATTTCCTAGGACCTACTGCCATGTAGGCAACTTTCCAGCAGTTGAAATGTTGATTTCTAAACATTTGACTCATACTGTTTTAAAATCTACAGAAACTTCTATTGTTGCCCATTCTGTTCATGTCTCCTTTGGTAACTAGAAATCACTTGATTTTTGGGTTTGTAAGCAAAATAAACTTTGGGACTTTATTCTACCTAATAGAATTTTTTTTTCTGTGTGCCATCTCCTGCAGTCTCTACTTTACCTACCTACTGAAAGCAAATGCAGACTTCTGTGAACAATGCAGCTGTTTTCCTTTTACTCTGCAGCTTGGTGCTTAGTGTTGTACAACACTGCATCAATGGAACCATTGCATTCTGCCTTAATTAATTTGATGCAGGTGCCTAAATTGAGAAGCCATAATGAACTGTATAAAACCAAGTATAAAAATTTTGAGTTCTTCGGTGTGTAAGGGAAAATGCAGCAGTAAAGCTGAAATCTTTCTTTTGACACAAAATCTTGTGTTCTGAGAGAGGGATGGCAAATATTGAAGGGCCCATGCTTGAACTGATTCCTTAGGTTTGGAGTCTGACTGGTTGTGCTTGGAATGGGGATAGCTAGATGTATGCTTACATTTGGAAAAGAGTAGTGGCCATTCCATTTAGAAAGGAACATAGGAGTGTGTCTAGTTGCTTCAGTGACAATTACTGTTGAGTTTATTTTTTAAAAATCCACCACCTTTGCATAAGTCTCTGCACTTCATGCTCTAGCCATTGGATTAAAACCAAATAAATAGTATTCCTTTAGTGTCATGTCTTCAGCCCCTAGTAGAGATTGCAATGTCTGTTGTGTGCATACACACATTGCAATTCCTATTTGGTTTATTTTTAAGCACTGATCTCAGGTTGCATATAAATATATCAGGGTATGTTTACAGTGTTAAGGAATTAAAGGAGTCAGAGGAGTTTCAGAAATGCATATTGAGATGATGTTCTGTAACATACATATTTTTGTTTTGCTTGTGAAGAAAATAATTTTAGATAAAGAATATATTTTTTTCAGATTGATGAATAAGGGAGAAAGGGTGAAAAAATGTAAAATTTATTTCATTTTGGCCATTGTCCATTTGAGCATCTGTCCATTCCCTCCAGTCACAATGCTGTGCACATCAGTTTGATCTTTATATTTTCCCAAAGCATGACTGTAACATCACTGTAGCATTTTTAACATAGACTGATTTCAGGGGAAGAAGAGATCTCCTTTAATGTCCAGCCCCCAAACCACTAAGAATTTTATAGAGCAGGTCCATCAAGATGATAGCTTTGAATACTGGAGACCTTTCAATTATGGAGGGGTTGATGGAGGTCAAAAAGCAGCTTTCTTCCCTGGGACCATGAGTCAGAGTGCTGTTGCACCCTGCACAGGAGGAATTTCTTTTCTTTCTCTTCAACGTTTGGGGGTTTTTCTTCTCAGAGGCTCATCTTACAGTTTACATATCACCTGTGAGTCACAGCTTGCCTTCACAGGAGCAAAGCAAAAATGCACATATTTTTCAGTTGAGTTCTAAACCTTGCTCTTCATTCAGGCATATCAAGAGAACTGACAGATGTTCAGAGAACAGCAAGCGCTTCTTTGATACTGTTACATAAACATCCAGGCTTTAGTCTCTAAAGTGTCTCCTTTGAGGAACGTGTCTGACTCTCCTGGACAGCTTCAAAGCTCTCTAATACTGGAGAGGTTCTCAGGGAGCAGATGATGCATTGCACTTACACCTTTTTTTCACTATTGCTTTCCAAGAGATTTACAGATATTCCTGAACTTGGCACTCCAAGTGGGGTTTGGCACTCTCTGTGGGGCAAACACAGTATAAATGTCTTGGCCCTGCAGCTGCAGACAAGAGACCTGAGAATCAAGGGAAGCCATTGGCAGACTCAGGCGAGATCTCAGAGTTCCCGTTAAAAGGTTACCTTAATAAAGTGGAGGGAGTCTGTGTTTAATCACCCTCTTGTCTGGGAGGTGCCTTCCTGATTTTGGAAGAAGTTTTGACACTATACTGATGATCTTGTTACTAATTCTTTGGTGTTTCCTACAATCATGGAAATTAATACTTTTCCAAACCACAATGTATTCCTAGATAATTGCTTCCAGTGTGCTCCGAAAAAATGTGTGGTTTCAGTTTTGAAACGCTCAAATTTCACATTGAGGATAGAAAGGAGGAGAGGAGATCAACTCTTAAAAGGAGAACAAATTAATGGAAGGTATCTGTGACTTAAGCAGAGGGTGAACTCCACCAAGTCAGAGCACAGAGCACACCCATCACTCCAGTAAAGGGAATGCATTCTTAAGAGGTGAAGCATTTCAGCCTGGAAAACGGACAAGATGATAAGGGCTGCTGCCTTTTGATTAGTATGTACCTCTGGCAGAGGGATAACCTGCATTTGAACAGATTTTCCAGCTACAATTAGACACTTTCCAGATGGCAATCTTTAGGAGAGCTATCAGTCACTTGTACCTTTTATTATCTATTATTTTGTAGCAAAAAATATGGGGGTGTAAATAAAGATTTGGAGCAAACTAGGCATTTTAGGGATGTATGCTCCCTGTAATTGAATTAATACATACATAGCATTTTTCTAAACACCCTTCTTAATGTGGCAGTGTTTATTCTTCGTTCATAGGTGAGCACTATATGGGCAGAGAGTTGAGGTGAGAGAACAAATCCTGTTTTCATGGAATATATTGTTTTTAAAATCAGGAAACTATTGCTTGTCACAAGATTCCGTGAAACATTTTAAATACTTTAAATATCATTATATGCCTTGTAATGAATAAAGGGTAGGCAATTTTAAGCAAGATACAGGATTAGAGATCTAAAATTAAAACTGAGAAAAAGAATTTACTTTGAGAAGACTCTGGAGATACTAAGAAAACCAACCAACCCAAAAAAAAAAAAATTATCAAAGCTTGCTTTTAAAACTTCTAGTAAAAAAAAATGATCTTGAAAGAACTCTACACCTACATAATCACAGGAGGTAACTCTTACTGGGAATTTTTCCAAATATAAATAGATGAAATGTAAAACCCATTTGATGTTCACCTAGCATGATTTCCTGAATAATATGGACTGGAATTTAATCAGTATTAACCAGTATTTAGTAACTACTGATCTGTACTAGAATAACTAAAATAACAATTGTGTCTTTTACTATCACAGACTAAGGCACTACCATGAGAAGAAATATAATGTCCTTAAAATATGCTTTATAAGAATCTAGCAAAAAGAGTCAGAAAGATTAAAAATATATAATCAGTTTAATATGAAAAGGATGTGTCTGGCTCCCTTATCTGTCATTGTCCTTAATTAGGTAGGAAATAGAGCTCTTCAGTGAGTTCTCTGCCAACTTCCCCTCAACTTACAGCATGACATTATGGAGCCAGAAGTATTTAAAGTACGTGTATTAGTCTTTTTCTATTCCTAATATTACTTGAACTGACTTGTTTGAGTTGAGGCTTGCTCTGTCATGAGTAGTTTATCCATGAGTACTGCAAATGGAATTGTCCACATAAATAAATGCTGCAGGACTGGGCTTGAAGTCAGGGAGATTCAGGCTAGTGCAGGGGTTTGCGCTGGAGAAGTCTTTGCAGCAGACTTTACAATGACAATTTCTGGGAATGCTCCTTTGGGGTTTTATGTGCTGAAAGTCCTGTGCGTGTTTAGAATATATTATAAGAAATAATGACTTTCAGCATCAGAAATCTTCTGTGAAATAAACTTATTGTAATAGTTTAGCTTTTCTTATTTATTCTTTGATAATTTACTGAATCCTTGCTTGGTTCCTAACAGTCCTTTAGACTGAGTGGAGCAATACCACACTTCCCTTTTGGCATGTGCAGTTGCTCAGTAACCAGCGAGCTGGGGCAAGACCCACTCTGGACTGGCTTCAGGGGAGACCTTATACCTGAACATGCCTTGCACATCCTACAGAGGTGGTTTTTAGTTGTAGCCAACAGGTTAGAAAAGTTATGGTGTTTACACTGTAGTAGAGATGACACTGTAGGTTCTAGTCCCAAGAAGACTGTGTGAAAAGATTTCTAAGGCTGCAGGGTAGTTACCCACTTTTAATTTTATTTTGCAAGAAGGATTGCTGCCTTTTAAAGACCAAGTGAAAAAGGCACCATTTCTTCCCTAGTATGGCAAAGTGAAATTGAAGTTACCCCAGGCCCATTAGAGCTTTTTGTAATTTATTTTGTGATGTTCACAAAGTTGTTCAGTACTTGGATGGTGTTATCATTAAAATGCAGCTGAAACTATATTTCACATATTTCCACTGTGTCAGTGTTACTGAGATTAAAAAAAAAAAAAAACAAACAAACCCAAACCACTTAGAAAAGTGTACCTTGAAGGCAGAAGTAAATCTTGTCTTTCTTGTATCTCTCTCACTGGAGAAATAAAAGCCGTGCAACTGAATTCTTATCAGACATCTGTATCAAGTGATGGACTTTCACCCTTTTGTTTGACTTGACTTAAACTTCAAGTCAGTTTTCTTGATGATAAGGCTAAGGTTTTGATTTCTGAATTTCAATCACGTTGTTCCTATTTATAACTTCTGCACAACCCTTACCCATTCTTCCCAGCTGGTTTAGTCCTTTTCAGAACTGTATTTCTCATTAGCTGTTGTTCAGTCAAACTGTGGTGTACATATGTGTCCTCACCACTTTGATTTCAGAAGAAAGGTTAATTCCCCCAGAGGTTCTGTCCATGTTTTGGGTTTGCTGTGTTTCTTTTCTAAAACAGCCTTTCATCTTTGCTGTCAGATTAAAGGGAGGAAACTCAGATCACAATATGAATGGTGGGAAAGGACCTAAGTCATTCAGGGAATGCCTTTGGGAGACAGGCAATGCCAGCTTTATTACAGGAGAGAAGAGGGTGAAGGACTGTACAATTCAAACTATGTGTGGACTAACAGTTTTAGGAATCTTTCTACCCCAGCTCCTCCTGTGCAGCTCCATTTGTAATAGTGACTGTGGGAAAAATTAAATCAGAAGTCATTAATTTGCAAGTCACTGGTTTGCTGGGGTTTTCTTCAGTCCTCTGCAGTAGTAGCAGGCTGGTCCCAGTGGCCATGACCCTGTATTGGATTTTGTGTGTGACTGCTATAACTGGTCTGAGTTTTCATATCAACTGCTGGTGTAGACAACCTAGAAGAAGCTTGGAAGCCTCCATAGGCCATCTGTTTCTCAATTTATATTTTTACCTGCGAAGAGCAAGCCTTTTATCATGAGTTAAAGAAGATAAAACTTGAAGCAACATGACAACAAAGGATACCCAGTGGTTGCACTCTTTGACAGTCTTTAATAGAAAAATGAGAGTATGATCTGTTGCTGATAATTTTGGTGGTGGTGGTAGTTATGAGATTATTATTTTTGGTATGTTTTCTTCAGACTGGAGAGAACTGGGAGGAGAAGTGATGGGGTGTTTTGTTTTCTAAATAGAAGATCACAAGTCTTACTATGCACCTTAATTAGCACCTTCAGCACTTGTTTCTACCTTCTACAGAAACTGATGAAACCTGCTCAACTTAATGTGAGTCTTCCCGGTGACTTCAATAGACAGCAGACAGATCCAAGATCTGTGCTGAGCTGACTTCTATATGTTTTAACAAACACAATTCAACCTCTCTCAAGGCTTTGCCTCACTCAGCTTCCTTACTTTGCTGACATGCCTGTGTGTACTGTTCTCCTTTCTAATCTCTTTCAAGCAAGAGCTTCTTTCCTTCTCCACACTTTATAAAGATAACACGTTTAGCTAGAGTGCTTATTTGCAGGCATCACTAAAAAGTAATTGCGTAAGGAGAAAATTTGGCTTGGCCAGCATGGTTAACAGCTCAGCTTACTTAGTAAGCAAGCTTGGTGGATGTACTCCTCCCTCCCCACCCTCCTCTTCCTCCCAGGGGCAGGGCCCCGGTTCCAAGTCTCTCCCGTGATAGCCAGCAATGTTCAGCTTCTCTCTCAAAGCAGAAAGTAAACCAGCAAGGGGACTGTGACTAAGTGCAGAAGGGTTAAGAGGAAAGCTGGTCTTTTGTTCCAAGAGGCTGCTGCTGCTGCTGCCACTAATCAGGCTGTTTATATTTACAGCTTTCTCACTCATCCCTACTGAGCATAAGGCTCATCTCTAAAGACAGTCTGAGCACTGCTGTGTGTTTGAGACTGCATGTAGTATCTGTTTGCTAACTGAAGACACTTGAAGGCTGCAGACTCACTTTTCCTACCTGTGGAAAGGCACACACCTGCACTTAGGAAATGCATAATAATTCGTGATGCTCTGGACAATGTTTGTTAGCCAACTCCCTGCTTACAAGTGCCCTTAATCTCAATTTGGGACTTGCAGTCTCAAGAGGACTGCATGGATGTGCTGGAGTGATGCTTGCATACCAGACATTCCTAATCATAAAGATGAAGAGGGGTGAGAGCTTTCTGG
The DNA here is from genome assembly GCA_013400855.1 of Buphagus erythrorhynchus. Taxonomy (NCBI): domain Eukaryota; kingdom Metazoa; phylum Chordata; class Aves; order Passeriformes; family Sturnidae; genus Buphagus; species Buphagus erythrorhynchus. Next base: position 22,987 of record VZTT01016546.1, on the reverse strand, counting down.
GTAGGGGGAATAATGGCAGGGTTGTCCTTCAGTTCACTGGGGCCTGCCTACTGATTTAAATTGTAAATAACTTTACAAACCAGCTGTGGCACTTTGTTTTTTCTTAGGCAAAGCATCTGATTTCTACTAATACATGGTAGAAAAATTGGAAGAGAAAAAAGGGAAAATCTTTATTAACTTAACATCAATTCTTTTTCATGACATGATAGTTATATTAACCACAGATAGGTGATGTCAGTTCCTTTGGGACCTTGTGATCTTATTTTAAGAGTACAAAACTGTTTCCTTTCCCTTCCCTTTCCACCACCATAAAATATTATCATCACCATGACGTTTAAAACTGTATAGTAGCACATGTCTGGTAGGGTCAGCAGGGAAGGTTCCCTGCTATCACGTCACCTATCCCAATCAAGCTCACTCTTAAAATTAGCTTAGTTTAGTCCTCTGATCTTCTGTGTAAGAAGCCATTCCTTCCTCTGGGATAGAAGTCAATTCATTTCCAGCCTGAGACAGAAACACAGGAGGATTGGGGTTGGCATGGACTTTTGGAGCCCATCTGGTCCAACTCCCGTTCCCAAGCAGGGTCACTTGGTTGCACAGGACCATATCCAGATGGCTTTTGAGTATCTCTAAGTATGAAGCTTCTGCAACTTCTGTGGGCAACCTGTGCCAGTAGTCAGTCACCTTCACAGTGAAAAGGTGTTTCCCAAATTTCAGAGGAAACCTCCCGTGTTCCAGTGCATATCCATTGTCTCCTGGCCTGTCACTGGGCACCACTGAAGGGAGTCTGGCTCCCTCTTCTTTGCACCACCCCTTCAGAGGTATCTCTACATTGATAAGATTCCTCCCTTTGAGTCTTCTCCATGCTAAATAGCCCCAGTTGCCTCAGCCCTTCTTCTTAGGAGATGCTGCAGACCTTTAATCATCTTTGTGGCCCTTCACTGGACTATCTCCATTATGTCCATGTCCCTCTTGTACTGAGGATCCCTGAACTGGACACAGCATTCCAGATGTGGCCTCACCAGTGCTTGGGTAGGATTACCTCACTTGACCTGCTGGCAGTGCTCCTCCTGATGCAGCCCAGAATAAAAGATCTGTATAAAAGAGAGTTTACACCCATTTGTTCTTGTCCTAGTGTTTTTCCTGGAACTTCAGTAGCACCATGCTTTTGACTGGCCCGAAAGAAAGCATAAACAGCCATATCCCTTCTTGGTCTTTATTTTGCTAGACTAAACAAACTGAACCATTTTAGTCTGGTCTTCTTTGATAATGTTCACCATTCCACACTTCTCCCAGTAACCCTTTAATGGGTCAGTTCTGTTTTGAACTCCTCTTCCTAAATGCCATACTGAGTTTTCCAGGTGGAATCTCAGCCATGCTTTTTACCATGTCATCTGTACCTCTTCTTTCACTGTAGGAAATAACTGAAGTGATAACTGAACTACATAGGTTTTCATTCAGATATTACTTGGTTGAGTCCAGGATGAAGACCCACAGCCCTGCTCTCCCTGGTATAAACAAATTTAGGAAGGTATTTGAGTTGGGGGTGGAGTGTTTCCTGAAAAGAAAAAGGGATGGCATACAGATAATTAACATCAATAGCAACAAAAATGTAAATAAAGCCACCATTTACTTCCTGGACAACTAAGGAATGTGAGCTACATAGAACAGACTAGCTGTCAGAGGAAGACACAACTGTTGCTCATACCTGAGGTTACAATTGCAGGGATGTTAAATTCCCTGCCATAGCCAAATCCCTCCCAAGATGACAGTAAGGTTCACTCTGGATTCAGTAAAAGCTTTAATTACACTTTCAGAGTGTAGGAAAATGTATCTAAGCAATAAAAAAAATTTTCTTTAATTCCCATCAGTTTCCTTGCTACCTTTTCCCCCTTTTTTACTTCCCATCAGTTTCTTTGCTATAGCTGCATTACTCTGCTTCTAAGCTCATTTATTTCTATTAATAGGACTTCTCATCTGTAGGTAGTAATGACCATTAAAATTCCCACAGTAATTTGAAACTATTTCTCTGTTCTAAGTGATAGGAGATGGGGAACAGAGCTCCCTGCCCCCTCTTCTTCAGTGAGTGGAGCAAAGAGATTGTCCTCTGCAGAATGGTCATGGAGTTAAATGTAGCTAAAATTGAGCAGCTCCTCTTACAGGTGGGTTAGTTTATTTACTATGCTGATCTTGGGATGAAGTTTATAAAAGCCTATTGCAATGCTGTGTCAGAGGCAGGGAGAAAACATCAGATTTTATCAGTGAAATTGCATGTGATATTTTTTGCCCCCACAGCAAGGAATGTTTCAGCTTGATGGAGATGTGATTGTGCCTGTCGTGGGGACATTTATTTGTTGCAATTGTTCACCTCTGATCCCAGTGTGAGATCTACTGTGGAGCAGCAGCCAGTGTGGGCATGGAGGCCGAGTTAGGGTCTAGCAGAGGTCATCACCCCAGCGAGGTAAAACCAATCAGGTAACTCAAAACATTTGTAAATTAGCCTGTAAGAACAGATTTAGTCTGTTCATCACAGAAAGCCAACTCTGTTCAGAGCTCAGGTAGGTTTAAACTGCAGTGCCTGTTCAAAGCCTTGTGTAGCTTTGAGCAGCACCTGTCAGGCATGGTAATGTTTAGGTGCATATATTCTGCATTTGTTCTTAATGCTGGCAGTTCAAACTGCTTCATTTTCTCCTGAGCGTCAGAAGAGCATTTGTCACTGCAGCCCCTTTCTGTGCCCAGAGTGTTGCCATAAATATGCTGGACATAGAGGACAATTTTCATGCTTCCTGCACAGCATTAGAGACAGTCGAAACAGATCTTTGATAAGACAGAGGTGGCAACCATCCAGACTAATGTCCAGCTTGAATTTGGAGCAAGAAGGAAGTGGAAAAGCAGCCTGAAAAGTGCCCTCAGACAGGCCACTGGCTAAATTCCTGCCCTCAGACTCTTTTGTAAATTCAGTGCATCTGTCCAGTGGGATTACTTGCAAAACCTAGTGATGTGTGACAGAAATTTGGTTCCTGGTGTGCAGTTATGGGGAGACATTTGCTTCCCCAGGTGCTCTCCAAATGCATCTTATTAAATGAAAAATTTAAGTTTGTCTGCATAACAGGACACTCATTTATGTCCTGTCACAAATAGAGTAATATTTTATCCCACCCCTCCAATATTAAATATTTCTTCCTTCCATAATGACTATGCCTCCTTCCTATGTGCTAAATGCTATTTTTAAAAAATGCATGAATTATTAGCCATTCTTCTTTCTCAACAACATGAAAAGTGAGCAATTTATCAATTATTTTGTTAGAGCTATGGTTTCTTCCTGTTTTTTTCCTAATTTAAGTGTAGTGTATTAGATTATTAACCTTAAAAATATCTATTAGTTTTATATCACAGTATTCAGTCATTTTACCTACTTCTGATTGGATGATGTTGTAATGTGTTTGGGTTCATAAAAGAGTTTGTTTTCTCTGTTAATTCAAAATTTAAAAAATACTTAGTAAAATTTTGGAAACACAAAACACTTATTTGGGCCATTCTTATAAAATACACTCCTTGGGTTAAATTTAGTAGTAAAAACCTTCATTGTAAGCATCTCTTGGACTTCAGCTGCTACAAAATTAAACATTTTTGTTTGTCTTTCTTTTATCACTTTCGACACCAAAAGAATAGCACTGCTTTCCCATGCTCCTGCCACTGCCAGCTCCTCCTCCTCTCTGGCTCCTGAGACATAAGATGAAGTTAGATGTGCCAGTGACAGCATGCATCAGTCAGGCACAGTAAGGTATGTGCTGGGGATGCTGCTGACAAGATGGATATTCTTGGCAGGCTCTGTGACATTTCTCTTTGCCCTTTGCTGAAGAAAGGAGGTCACTTGAACACCATCAGAGCTTCAGGCATCAACCTGGATGCACAGCATCCCACTCCCCCATTTCCATGTCATGAAGCAGAGCAATTGATGCTCCTGCTCAGAATATATGGGAAGACATGGGCAAATCACATCAAATCCTGTTACCTGTGTTATGCCTTGGGAAGATGAGGAGCATTTGGAACTTCCCACCAAAACAAAGGAAGGAGCAATGCTTTCTTTATGCTCTTTGTTGAACTGTGGATCAATGGGCAAATGTACAGAAACACTCTAAAGCAAGAAAGAAGAATGAAACAGAGGGAAAACAAGAAACAGACAAAAATTAAATCCTGGCCCTAGTAAAACTCCAAAATTCCTGTTGACTGCAGCAGTGCAGAGCCAGAATAAAATAGAGGGTGGAGGAAAACAGGGAGAGGAAAGGGAAATCAGGGAAGGACGGCTCCAGCTGATCTTATCCCCATGTTTCCATCTGAGTTCCCCTCAGCCACCATCAGTCTCCACTTTCTCCAGCTCTCATCTTTTCTCATTGCTGAAGCAGTAAGCTGTCATTTCTCATCCGGTATCTCCCATCCATCCATCAGCATGTCTGGGATAGCTGGCAGCTAATTCTGATGGGTTAGCGACCCATCAGTATCCCTTGCCAGTTCCCACGGGGCATGTAAACTGATCTAGCTAACAAATTCTGACAGGTGAGAGACAATTCATCCTCGTTGCTACCGGTAGCAAAGACAGAGATGTAAAGGGTTCCATATGGTGTTCAATGGGGAGATAAATGCCAGAAGAGAAACATCTCATCGGCCTGAATTCACAGACTGCTCTCTGATCTACCTAATGATCTCATGGGGCCTCTAAAACACGACCCTCTTCCTACTCTGCCCTAATGACAAAAGTTTAGGGGAGACCAGAAACACATTCTACTATAAGCATGCTGCCCAATAGGTGTGGTCAGGTCAGAGTACAAATGTTGCCAAAAGCCCTTTCTTGAGAGGGCAGAAACAACCAAGACAACATTTCTGGCAGCTGTTTCTCAGGGTAAATTGATGTGAATGAAAGATTAAAAATCCCTTTCTCAACTACCTAACACTAGAATAAATCAGAATTTCATAAGAAGTGAACAGTTACAGTGTGTGTTAGAACAAACTAGCTTGCATCTGCCTTTTCAAACAGTTCTGCATGGCTGGCTTTCTGTACCTGCAAATGGTGGAGTATAATTCACAAGCCTATACCAGACATTCATAAAAATTTCTTCACAAGACTCTTCCCACAGCCAAAATCATAGTCAATGTCATAAAGACTCCCTTTAGTTTCTCCTCAGCTAATGTAATTGTTTTTGTGTAATCTTGCAATGATGTAGTTTTTCCACTGAGAGGTGGAAAATTGAGATGGAGGGAGTATTTTCCCTTCCATCTGTTGGCTGTCTTCTCTTTTCTAGCAGTGTCCAAATTTCACAGAACAACTCCCTTTTTGCACAGCCATTTCAGACCTCATGCCTTGTCTTGAGCCAGCGCTTACTTTGATCTGGGTTCTTACAGTCTCCAGCAGTAAATAGGATGTCTCATGTCAACATCACTCCTTTTCTTTACTCGTTGGGCCACATGCTTATGATGCATTTCATAATGAACTTCATTCCTTATGCCTGCTTCTACAGGCAAGAAGTCCATGTGCACCAGCTACTTCTGCTGACGTTGTCCAGATGCCTGGCTCTATTTGGTAACCTTTCTCTTTAGCTGTGCTAAGTGCGTGTCTCATTTCCTTTCGGCATTCCTGCGAGTTGTGACCATTTGGGACAGCCAAGCCTCCTCCAGAAACATGCCTCTCAATCACTTTGCAGGGCCCTTCTGGTTGGTGTGCTGGCAGCCAGGAAGGGGTTGATCTTCTAAGCCTCCCTCTGTTGTTTCCACCTCTGTTTGAAAGGTCTGCTGTTTCTCAGTGCAGCTATCTATTCATCGCTGGTTGTTTAGCCCATTCTCCCTACAGTGGTTTAGCCCCAGAGTAGACAGAATAATCCCATCTGAGTTAGAGCCTGTCTTCCGTAAAGAAAATGCTACCAACATCGCTGTTTTGCACTGGGATTCCTGCCAGTTAGCTGCATCGATAATAAGGATTGATTCTTTGGAAGATATTTTACTGAAGCTAAGGAAACACTTCTGGGGAGAAAAGGTTTCAACAGGACACTTGAAAAGAGGTCTATTGCATTTTGAACTAAAAATCTTTCTTGGCTTGCCCACTGGAAGCTCAGCCATCCTCAGAGCTCTCAGATGCTGGATAAAACACCACTGTTTGCAATGCTTTTCCCCAAAACTGAACTGGCCACTACCCTGGACACTACCCTGTCCTGCAGCGTTTGGGCTGGCACTTGTCGCTGCCTGGAACAGCAGGACAGTGCGAATGGCCCCAGCTTCACAGGTAGCCAGCCCTTCATAGCCAAGGTGACACGCAGGCTGGAGCCCGGGCAGGGCTCCTCGCTCCATCACCTCGAGAGGTGCTGCACCGCTTCCAGGCGTCCACGCACGTTGCACCCAGGTCATCCTGCATTGTGCATATTTTGTCAAAAAACCATCCCCTGACGCCATAACATTTTTTTCCGTAGCTGATTGTGGCTTTTCCTTTCCGTGCCCCAAGGAAACTCGATGTACAGTCGGGCAAGCCGGTGTCTCTGCGGTGGCGGCGTCNCTCTCCGGCGCCGCCGCCTTTCCCCGCCCTCTCGCCGCCCGCCTGGGCGCTCGCACTCCCGGCGGCTCGGCGGGAGGAGGAGGGGGCAGTGGAAGATGGCGGTGGGGATTGGCAGGGAGGTGGCAGCGGCAGCAGCGGTTCTGCAAGCGAGCCCATCGGCAGCCAGCGCCGGCGCGGACCGCGGCTGAGCAAGAAGGCGGCTGGGGCTGAGCCACCACCGCCCTCCCCGGCGCCGGACCCTCCTCCTCCTCTCCTTCCCTCCCTCTCTCCCTCCCTCTGTCGCCTTCCCCGCCTGCCCCGGCCCTCCGCCCTCGCGCCCGGCCCGGCATGGACGCTGGCGCTCCGCCGTGTCGCTGCCGCCGCCGGCGCTGAGCGGGGCCGCCCGCCCGCCGCTCCCGGGAGCGGGGAAGATGTCGGACACCAAGGTGAAAGTTGCCGTCAGGGTCCGGCCCATGAACAAGAGAGGTGAGCGGGGTCTGGGGGCACCTCGGGGCGGGGGCGGCAGCGGAGCGCGGCGTCCCCCCGCGTTCTGCCCAGGCTGGCGGGAGGACGAGCCCCCTGGGCCGCCCCCCGCCGCTCCAGCCCCTCGCTCCCGGGGGAGTTGGCGGGGGCCGAGCTGCACCGGCGTGCCGGGAGGAGGGAGGGGGTGCTCGCTAGCCCTGGCTACAGCCCCCCGCCGTGTCGCCTTGCAGAGCTGGACCTGAATACCAAGTGCATCGTGGAGATGGAAGGGAACCAGACCGTGCTTCACCCGCCGCCTTCCAACGCCAAGCAGGGAGAAAGGTAAAACCCCGAGTCGCCGTGCCCCGAGTGAAAGCCCTCCTCCTCTCCTTCCGCCTCGCTCTCGCAGACGCCTCGCTTGGCTTTGTCAGGACAACAGCGGAGTCCCCAGGGTGTCGCTCGGTGCTTTTCGGGGCTGCGCTGGCAGGGAGAGGGCGAGAGGCGAGCGCTGACCGGCGCTGCTGCGTTGGTCTTATATCCATGGGAAGTAAAGGTAAAGGTTCTTTACCTGGCTTCCTGGGGGAATCGGAGGTACCCAGTGTGGCGACAGAAGATCCCTGTTAGTCTCCCGGGTTTAGAAGTTGATTCTTTATTGACTGCTCGAAAAATGAACTGTTGAGTAGGTTAAGGACTTAGACTGTATGTGCTACTTTCAGAAATTTCCCTTGAGTGTAGGCTGTTAACAGCTTGGTGTAACCTATGGGGGAACAAGAAGAATCTGATTTTTATACTAGTGATGGATTTTTTTTTTATATAACTTTGTTTATTAGGTTTTAACCTATTTGCATTTGAAAAGGCAGTAATTGCTAGATCCTTTATTAAATCAGTGTTGTTCTGTGAAGTAGCCTATGAGAATATGCTAAAATAATTTTGAAATCTGGCATTTAGTTGTGATGCCCCAGTAAAGAATACCCTTGGAAAAAATCCAAAATACCAATGCACTAGACTGTAAAAATAGATCAGAACAGGAAAAGATTTCTTTCCTTTGAGGGAGTGTGGGGAAAGACAGGGAGGTGCAAGTGGAATAGTTATGTTGTATGCTGGTGTGTTCAGTTACATTGTATTCTTATCTGCTGAGTTACCTGTTGACTGCTGGAGTTCAACTGATCTGTTAAATGCATTTAATTCCAAGGAGTAAGAAGTCATTTGCATGGATATGGAGACTTTCAACCTAGCACCTTCCTACTACTTAAGCCTTTTTAAAAAATATTTTTTGATTCAGTTCATAATAGTTATGAAGAAACTGTAGTGTGAGAATATTCTTTTTTTTTGCAAAGGCAGAGTGTCATGCTTTTATAGCTTTCCAGCAGAAGAAGTTGAGATCTTTTCTATTCTTGCACATCCAAGATGTGAAGGTGCTTCTCACATTAACCCACATACTAGAATATAGCTGTAATCACACCAGTTTATTTTAGATCCAACTTGCATTGTCTCCAGAACCATTGTTGTGGCTCAAGTGTTGGCCTGCATCTTGAAAGATCTGTGTTTGTTTCCTGCTTCTTTCAAAGATCTTTGTATGATCTTCTATAAGTTGTGTTACCTCTCTGGGTCTTAGCAGCTCATGTGTGAAATGGAAATCTTGGGGGTTTTTAAAAACGATTTTGTTTTAGAATGTATGGGGTTTTTTTCAAGAAACAGGAGTTTATTGAAGTGTATATATAGCTCAATCACAACACTGCTGTAATAAGAATAACAAACTCCTCAAAGTGAGTTCGATTGACAGGTGTGAAACATAAATGATACATAGAGTTTATAAAGCAGAAACAGAATTAAGGTTTAAAAATCACTATTTCAATAGACTTGAGAGACTAAGGGCCAGGTAGTTTAATGAAGAGCGAGTAATGTGGGAATTTTGCTTGTTGTGCACATTGGCCTGCAGGTATTCAGTGAGACTACACAGTGGCTGTCTTTTGAGAGCTTGTGTGTCTTGTGTTTATCAGGCTTTAATATCTATAAAATATATAAATTCTCTTGGTGGGAACTGGCTTCTGTTTCTACGTTAAGGGCCTTATGGGTGAGCTGTGACGCTTGTGTGCAGCCTCACCGTCGGCAGCTGTGTTGGCAAGGGATAGCTGTCCTGCTTGCAGCACAGTGTGAGGCTGGAATTTGGCTGGCTGCTAACTTGTGTGTTTGAAACAACTGCCAGATGTGTTATTGAAAAGAACAGTCAAAAATACTGATCAGAAGTAACTCTCATTAGTGCAGACAGATAGTTTGGGTGCCTGCTTAATGGCAGATGTTGCATGTAATCTGTCAAGATGTATAATGGGCTTTCTAGGGCCTCCTGAACATCCTTACATTTCCTTCAGTGCTAAACTGCTGTTTTATATTTTTTACTCAATATAAATAGTTTAATTTCTCATGATGAGAAATGAATTCTGTTCTTCTGTGTGTACCCACCATAAAATGTCTGTATAAACTGGCTCTGAATTGCTGAGTAGTTGCTGCTTGTACTTGGATTGATGCCTTGGCAGGGTTAGAGATGTCAAACGGATTTTTGGTTTTCTTTGTGTAGCTTGTTTTTATATAGCTTAACTGGATTTTTCTTTCAGAGCAACCCTGTCATTGCAAAATGATTTAATTTGTTAGGGTGATTAATTGGTCTTTCTCTCTTCTGTGCATTATTTTAATATTATGTTTAGTCTTACCTTTTCCTTGGCGTGTTTTATCTTTTTATATGGAAATTTCCCTTTTCTAACTGAATGGAAGTACAAGTTTGTGCTGCATTTTGGAATAAGAATAAGTAGCCTTCTAAAGCAAATTTGGTTTCCAGGGCTGCTTTTTAAAATTCAGCTGAAGCCAAGAGACTACAGGGTGTAGGGAGTAGAATTCAGGACCATGTTCTTTATTTGCTTTGTTCTCTCTGTTATAATTTAAAAGGTACTGACAGAATTCTCTAAAGAAAAATTAGGTAACTCTTTAATAACTATAAAATTATAAAATTTGCTCTTGGAAGCACATCCAAGGTTAGGAAAATCAGATTTTACTAGCTTTGCCTATGCTGTACGGAATTTTTGAATTAAATCTAAATTCAGTTGCATTATTTTAATTAGTCTGTAGGCATTATTAAGAATAGTTCTGAAGAATTTTAGATGGGCAAGTAATGCTAGTTTTACAAGTGATGTAAAAGGCCTAAAATCCCAGACAGTGCTGTCATTTGTCTTGCTTTCATTATTGTGTTAGAGGTAGAGTTGTAACCATGAATTTGAACAGGATTCTGACTGCATCTTCTAACTGCTAGACCACACAGCACTCACACCGCAATAAACACAGCTACAAAACAGTAATTGTTATTAAATGCAAGTGTTCTGGCTTTTTATAAGCAGCAGGCCTGCTGTTGCCTACTGGCACATGACTTTCAGTGTTCTAAGCTAATGAAGGAGAAAAACCAGAACATAGTAAAATTGAACAGTCTGAGTCTGAAAGGCACAGGGATATCTTTATCAACTGAAATAATAGGAGACAGATTTCAAAAAGGAACAGTTTTCATTAGCTGCTATCAGGTATAATCTCTAGTGCTGGCAATGTTTTTGGAAGTTCGTTGTTGGACTTCATACCTTTAACCCATGTTTTGCTTTTACTGGTAGCAGTAGTTTCCTTTATATGTGCTGAAGGGTGCTTGTGTATTCTTTTAGTTACTTCTTATATCTCTCAGCCATTTCCTTCCCAAACCTATATAGATTTCCATTTCTTCCCAAGAAGAAAGTTTCTGGGAACTCTCTGATTTTTTTTTTTTCCTGTCTTTACCTGGGAACTTGAATTTCCTTTCTCAAAGTACTCTCTTCACAGAAAAAAAACCCCTATTCTAATTTATAGTCTTTTAGAAATGAGTATTATGTTTCAAAGCCAATTGAATACATCCTGCTGTCCTGCTATAAATATTTGTATTTGGTTGGCAACAAGGTGCTATATTAACTGTAAGATAATTAGAGTATGGAGTCACAGACAATCCTAAAAAATGGTTGAGTAATTTTTTACAATAGAGATTTCACATCTCTGTGTCTACTAAAGATCTGACTTTGCATTACGGATGTTAGTTTTCAGTAGGACAAATGAGTTCTTGCTGGGTTGGTTCCTCCTCTGTTTCTGATTGTTAAAGTATGCTTTTACTTCCTTTCCTTTCAGCTATGCTTTTTAACACATAGGATCTGAAAAGTTTTATTTTAGCTCCCTGATAGCAGTTCTTCATGACATGATTTTTCCTTTAGTAAGCAAAATATTTGTCTTGACAGAAATAAACAAGGAACCATGGAGACCGTAGAACTGAAATGTTATTTCATCTGTCATTTTAACTGAAACACAAATTCCTTTATTGGGCAATTCATTTCATTAGAGCACAGTAGCCTATTGCAAACTTTGCCTAAATAAAAACCTCAGGGCAGAAAATAAGAAAGAAGTCCTCAGATTGTAGAGCTGGCCTCAAAATCTCACTTTTTTCTGAAAGTATTTTCTTTCCTGTCTTAACTCTTAAAAAAATACCCCAGCATGTTATGACTTGTTTGTTCTGTTCTCTTCTATCCTCATTTTGATAAGACAAGTAGCACCAAAGCCCAGTTCTACTTAAAAAACCCGTCTTCTCAGAGTGCTAAATTGCTAAAGATTCCACAATATATGGGGGCTTTATTTATTTTTTTTCATAGATTTAAGCTCTTTAATACAATAAATAGCTGGGAACAGATGTGTATGCATCTATCTAGTTTTTGTAGGTCATAATACTTTCAAAGATTAATATCTGAAGCACAAATTTCATCCCTAGGCAGCTTGTCCTAAAACTCTTGTTTCCAGAAAACAGCTGTTGCTCCTTCTGCTTTGGAGATGATGTGATTTTGGATAGTCTTTAGTACACAGTCCTTCCTTTGGTGGTTGTAGTACTTCACAGTTTTTGATATGTTGCTTTGAGTAGCATCAGAGATGAGAGGAGAGCGCTGTTGGGGGCCTTCATGATAATGGTAACTTTTTCAAACTGAAACTTCTTGAAGCTAAAACAGGACAACTGCTAATTATTTCTGTATCTGCAGGAATGACCGATCAGATCACATCTTTGATGTGTGGATTTCAAATTATCACCTGTCAGAGGTGGATCATAAAATAGTAGAAGGCAGCAACTTTTATCTTTGCAGGAAATTGTAAAAGTAATCTGACTCTGACCTGTCTGACTTTCCTGTTAGACATCAGTGTTCAGGATGTGAACTGTTAGCTTTGAACCTTGGCAGAGGAGATGGATTTGGATTATGAAATGTATGGTTGGAAAATGTCATTTTGGGAGCTACTTTTGCATTGCTTTAATCCATTCATGCCTCAGATGCAATGCTAGATGCAGTTCCTTGAAACTTCTATTCTAAAATTACAAATAATTTTGAACACAGTGAGGCACAAACTTGTAGTCCAAAATACTGTGTGATACAGCTCTTGGTTCTTCATAAGGTGACCTGAACTGTGAGTAAATGCAACATCCATTATTTTACCATGTTTATAAAATCCAGACTGCTGATAGGACCTTGTGATTTGCTCTTTAAATGTGACTGCTAGAGGAAACTACTGTTGGAAGCTGTTGGGATTGCGGGTAAGCAGCCTGTAGTACTTAGCTGGCAAAATTTCAGAATAAAAATAGATAAAGCATTTGAGGAGAAGGAAAACTCTTAGAATGACCATGTTTAGGCAGTCATTGCTTTTTAGTCATTCTGTGCTTTTGGACTACTGAGTGTTATGTTCAAATATTTCTGAGTAGAACACAGTCGAATGAGGTGCAGCTTCAAACCTGTCCAATTTTTCTCTTTTGCTATGTTGGAAGTACCTAAGTTGTGGGACATGAAAATATGTGTAAAAAGATCAGGAGGCCTATAGACATGCTTAGCTTCTGTATTTAGAAGGTGCAGCTATGCATGCAAATGTTTGTTTCTGCAGCCAGAGGTGTTTTTGAGCTCTGGATTACTAGTCAATACACCTTGAATATGTTGTCTATTGAAATGAATAATGTATTTTTAAAAATTGCAGTTCTCTTAAAACGGAGGGGGCTTTTTGTCCTTTTTTGGATGATGTCAGGACTAAAGGAAAAGTTTTATTTTCACCTCCTTACCCCCTTAGTGTAAATAGAGACAGTTGTTTTGTTTTGAAAACAAGGTTCTCTGCTCTGTTGTGCATCTGTTAGGTTTATTAAATGTGCATGCGGTAAGACTCCAGACTTCTAATTCACTGTGCTGTAATAGTTTAAAAACTTAGAGTTAAATGATGCTTGTAAACATGTTGTGACGCAGGTGTGGGTTAGAGTCAAGATACTTCAGGAAGTGCTGAAGAAGTGCCAGTGCTGCAGAACCTGAGCTCAGGGAGCAGCAGTGCATACCAGCTGCCCTCCCGTGCAGGTCTGTGTGCCGAGCAGAGCTGGGATGTGAATCTTGGCACAAAGTTTCAGGGACAAAGCAAATCCCTTCTCGGTCTGATCAGGCCTGCAGGGCAGCATGTGCGGGCAGGCAGCTGCTGTTCAGGCATTCAACATGGTGGTACTTCTAGTAATAAGATTAGAGCTAAATCTTTAAATTCACCAATGCACTTGGTGCAGTTGTGTCTGAGACTTTATCATATTTGAGCTCCTGCACTCTTCTGGTGCAGACTGAGTAGTGGTGGCTGCCTCAGGCTGCAGTGCCGGTGTCTCCTGCATGGACTGACTGTCCTGAATGATGGCAAAGTAGAGCAGTGCCTTTGCTTATTTGGCCCGCCCTGGGCATGGTTTGAGTCTATTAATGGAAACAATTACTGCTTGTTGCACACATGCCAACTGCTTGTGCACATGCTCTTGCTTAACTGAGTAATTTCTCTGGTTGGTTGATATTTTGAAAGAATTTATGTTACTGACGGCAGAGTGGAAAGGGCTCTTTAAGGAAGTGTGAAAGTGTTGGCTGGAGACAGTGAGTGCAGCCCACGACAAAAAGGCCCATGCTGTGCAATGATGTGCACCACAGGACTCAACTCTTGAGTTAACCTGTGACCTAAAGCACCAAGTTAACTAAAACAGTTGTGGCCTTGCCTGGAAGTAATGTTGCTATGTGTGTTACAGGAGGAAGTACAAGGGCCGTAAGTTTCTCTAGCCAGTACCTGACTTTGTATGTTGATATGAAATTGGTCATTAGAGTTTGAGGTTTGATGGAGCTTGGGGTGAGCGTGTGTGCCTTTATGGTTCTTCTGTGTGAAGCTTGAGATGCGTGTTGTTTGCTGGGGGGTGATAGAGAAGCTCAGCATGTTATCTTAGAATATGAAGGTCAACCAGAAAAATGCATTGCTGACAGGAGTTGAAAAATCAATGACTTGAGCTCAAGATATCCATGTTGATGGAGAGCAAGAGTTACACAGGCTGTTTTCAATGACAGAGGAGAGTATCCCTTTATGTAATTTCTCATTTTGGGTGAAAAGTGAGTAAGTGGCTTTCTGATAATGTGCTTGGTTAGTTTTATCACCTATAATTCTGACCTTTAATTTTGATAATTGCCTTCTAATATAAAAATAATAGTTTAAAACTCCCACCCTCAGACATCAAAACATCTATAAATTCATAACTGTATCCTGAACTAGTGTTTTCTGTAGTCATCAGCCACACCCTTAATTTAGCATTTTGTTACATCCTGAATAGAGACATCCTCACATACATGCTTACAAATACTCCTACATCATCTTTGGATAATGTGAAGCTAATGGCTTGAACATTTTCAGTAGGAGGTAGTTTGAATGTTCTGTCTCATTTCACTTCGATCACTATAGGGAAATCTGTATAGTCACAGCCCCTCATGAAGTCCCTCACATGCTTATCATCCTATGGTGACATATTTGTTACTTAGGTGTTATAACTTAGGAGAGAAATTTATACCACAACTAGTGTTTTGACAAATTAAGCCATGAATGTATTTTGGTGCTTATTAATGGTACAGGGTTTATTTTGAGATGCATCAGTCAGCCCAGCAGTGGAAAGGTGTGCCTTAAACATTTCTGGATGCTTGTGTTAGTGCATGGTAACTAGCATGGTTAATGATGATACTGCAGATGGGTGCCAAAAGGCTTACTGTGCACTAGCAACAGGTTCTGTACTCAGCTGTTTCTTAAAAACTAGTCTTCACCAAGCCTGTGCTGCTGCCTATTTATGTTCAGTAACAGCATAGATACCAGGCTAGTAGTGACTGGAGATTCATGGTGTCACTGCATCTTCTTTTTGCAGTGTGTATGTATATTCCAAGAATTTTAAGCATTTCATAAATATGAATCAAAGCAGTTGCTGTGGCTGGAATGGCATGCTTATCTCTGCATGTACTTAGGAAGATACTGCTCCATATGTTTAAAAAAGTGCCAGTGTGCATTGTGAACTGTAAACTTTCTATAAAGTAACTTGATGCTTTGTTTTAAAAACACATTGCTGAAAATGTCAACACTTGAATATTTTTTTCTGAATTTTTTTTGTATTAGAGAATATTTTAGGCTTACAAATACAATAAAAATACACATCGTATTTTATTTATTGAGCTTACTTTTCCTTAGAGTTTATTCCACAGTCTCTTTTTAAATACAAATGTCAATTCCAATTAAATAGTGTACAAAAGCCTCTAGCCAAGATTAAATTTTCTCCTAGTGTAAGGCTTCAAAATTCTGAATCTGTCTCTTGAGCTACTGCAATAATTTTTCTAGTGTTAAATACTAGTATGTGGAGTGATCTGTTTTGCTTAATTATTACATGATGACAAGGAAGAGCAGATCTTAGATAAGAAACTGGGGGATTTGATACTTCTTCTCATGGTGGTTTCTACTTTATGTCTGACTTCATTATTAAAAATCACGTCCAGTGTAGCTGAGGTGGCCTTTCATAAACTTGATTCTTTTAGAGTTGAAGTAAAAAAGATCATGTGACGTGGAAGGGGCAATTTATCTGCCAAACAAATTGACTTGTATGATTACTACCACTGGCTGCAATGTAATTTTTAAAGCTTTAGAGTTCTTATTCTTGTTGAATATTTACTTTAAATTCAGTTTACTTTGTTATTCCAAAGCCCAGGCTTGTTTTACAGTTGACAAGCTTTTGCAAAAGATAAATCAACAGAGCATTCCAGGGGAGGCACAGAGCTGGTGGAGGTTCTCTACTGGCAAAGCTACTTTATGGCCCTGAATGAGTGGCGTCCTGTTCTGCTTTGGAAAGTTTCTTTGTCAGCATCTATCAATGTGAGTTTTTTAGATGCACAGTGTGATGCAAGTCTGCAGTGCTCCAGAGTTGTTTTGGCTCAGTAGTGCCACCTCCCTGAATGATGCAAGTCCTAAACATTTTGATGAGTTTTGGTATTTTTTCCTCTCTGTCATACTGTGTTGTCATTCTTTATTTTGAGATAATGCTCATTTTCTTTTAGACTTCAAATACATTTTCAGAGAATTTTATCTAGAAAAATCTCTGACTGAAAGACTGAAATAGAAACGTTCATTTATTCATTGTATGTAGCTGAAGACAGTAATGCATTACTTAGGTATCCTCTGAATGGTCAGCAGCAAGTAGTTGAGTTTGAATATGTTTTCTTTAAAGAGACTCATGCGGTTATGTAAGGGAGTAAGAGCAGAAGGTATTTGCAAACCTCCTGCACTTTGCTGTTTTATTGCATTGAGATAAAAATATGGTTCTGAAAGTTTTGTTTCAAGTCTGTACTGGACCATCATTCCAGCACTCATGTTTTGCTGTTTTGGAGCTTCTTTCTGGGTCCACAGCAGATATGTTATTCTGAAACAAACTCTCCGGAAGGCAAGCTAATACTTTCCATAACGCCCATTACATTTAAAAAGAAGGAACTTTTAAATAGTTCTAATTCTTCTGGTGTAAATCTAATCCTTGTACCTGCATTTTTGATAGGAGTGCCCTTGAAAGATGCTGCTTCAGTGTCTGCAGAGAAACTGACATATAAGATAACCCAAGAGGTGGCTTGTTAATGGATTTGCTGCTGATGTGGAGAATATATAGGGAAAGGATACTTGGGAACCAGGACAGTGAAAGGCAAAAGAGAGATGCAGAAATGTTTGCCCAACAACATGATGAAACTATTTAAAATACATGTTGGAGAAAATCAAACCTACCAACAT
>VZTT01016543.1:27218-48380 GCA_013400855.1 Buphagus erythrorhynchus | reverse complement strand
GTCTCTCTGCTCCCCTCAGGTTTTTCAGGTCAGGAGACCAGGAAAAAAAAAAACAGTAAAAAGGAGCTGAACAAGCTTTAGCCTTCAGGTTTCCAAGAAACAGGCAACATTTCCCTGAGAGAGAAGAGAAGGGGATGGCAGCACAAGCTGGACTCAGAGCCTCAGATAGAGGCTGCAACACAGCCTTAGGGCCAGAGAGGCCCTGCTCCCTTTGTCCCTTCAGAGGACACAGTGACTCAGAGAGGCAACTACACCTGGCAAGCTGGCAGAGGGGAAAAAACAGCTCTGAGGTGCTCAGAGGTGCCTTCCCACCACCAAGGGGCCCACAGGAAGTACCTGAAACTCTGCTGAGAACTGAACAGAACCTCACAGTGCTGTGACTGCAGGTCCATTCCCACAGCTGAAATCCTAGAGCAAAGCTGAGATGGTCAGTGAGCACCTAAAAACCAGCTAAGAAGACAAAATCAGATTTAAAAAGTATGCCAGGAATAAAAATCAATGAAGACAGCAACAGGTAGGCAGTAGGCTGGTGCAGCTGGTTCATTTCTGCAGACAGGGAAAGTTCATTAACAGCCCTTGTGTGTCTTTGAATTCAGTAAATAATTCCTGTCACTTATGCCAGGCAGTCTGACTGAGCCAGGGGAGGAAAGAAGGAACCTCAAAGTCACAGATATGGAGCTCAAAAGGGGACACATTACAGCAGAAGCTGTTTCAGAAGAAAACACACAGAGAAAACCCCAGGCAATTATTCTTTACAGCACACAGAGAGGATGCAAGTCAGCACTAAAATCATCATTCTCGAGTATCAAGTTATACAGGAAAAAGAACAAACTACAGAGGCCAGAGTATCAATATATATCAATATAGTGTTTAATGTTCTTAAATTGATACAAAAGCTAAAAAAGTAAAATTTCTGTTACCATATGATAAAAACTTTTATCAGCAGAAATATTATACAGAGTCATAAAATTTCTAGTCATAATATTTTCCAGTTGCTTATACCTTTCTATTTAGCCCTATACTGGTTTATATTTATTAAGAAAAGTAGCAGCCCATTTTGTCCTTCTATTTACAGTCTTTTAGACACTGTTTTCCACTCTGCAGTGATGCAGATAAAACTCTTCTGCACAAATTTATTGTTTTACTTGCAGATAAATGTCACCAGTGGAAAACTCACTGTGCATCAGGCACCAATCAGGGAATGCTGCTCTGGAGACTTCTGCAGGCTGCATCCCCTGGTGCTCACTGCAGGGATTGAGGAGGGGTTTCAGCACTGTGCAGAACTTAAAAATGAAGCAGGTTCTACTCAAAATAACAGCAGTTCCTGATTGCAGAAACAGAAACTGAAGGGAGGAGGGGCAGAGATTGGTATGCACAGGAATTGGGAAGTGCTTCCAAAAGCAAGTATAATACATACAGGAATTAAATAAATTAATGCTTCAGATAAAAAATAATCAGTTTCACTAACTGTTCCAAATGCCAAGTGCTGTACATTGTTTTCAAAGACAAAATACATTTAAAAACTAAAATATTCATTGGAAATACCTTGTTTCATCTGAAAGAACTTTCAGTGCTGTTGGGGAGAGCCTGTCTGTGCCTGCATTTTAAACAAAACAGCCCCAGAAATCCCACCAAGGGTAAGGGACACTGCCCACCTACAGCTCTGAGCTCAGAAAGATGATTACAGTGACAACTCTGTAAGACCAAGCACACTTGGTTTTTTTCCTTTCAGTGTCCTCTTCCACCTCTTACAGGCTGTAAAGACATCATAAAATCCTTTTTTTAAGCAACCTTGCACTGCTGAGAGAGAGCTCCCATGGAATTACTGAACTGGCTCTGGTGTTCCCAACATGACCTGCCCCAGGCAGGTAACCCCAACCCTCCACACCACCTCATGTCCAGTTTGAAGACAGTGACCTGTCTTCTCCCATTTCTGTTCCTTTACCAAACGTGCAGGAGCAGGACAAGGTGTGAGGGGAGATTGGCTTTGATTTCCATTTTCTACAACACAGGGATGGAAACCCAATAAATACATGACAATAACACTGGCAGGTAGTTGAAACAGATGCAAAATGCTGAAGTAAACACAGTCCCAGGTCTTTACCTTTCCCCAGAGAAGGCAGACACATTTGGAATAGCGTGGCTATCCAGCCTTCCAAATGGCAATCTTCCCTTCTTCCTTCCCAGAGCCACTGAGGACGTACCTGTCCTCTGCTGAGCACAGAGCCTTCACTGCATCGGCGTGACCAACCAGCTCCTTGTCCACACTCTTCCTCTCAGCACTGACCACGTAGATCTTCCCTTTGCTCTTGCCCTGCAGCCTCCCACTGCTGCCAACCCACAGCTGGGGGAACAAAACAAACCCACAGCCATTTTCACTATTTCACATTTCAGCCCAGGACACAGTCAAGGAGGTTTATGTGGCACATTGGTACAATGAGGGTTCCTTCATGCTTGGCCGGAAAAGGGAAACACTGAAAATTTCCTCATCAATAAGGGGCTTGGCCACCATTGCTCCTGGCCCCCTTCAGGTCTCCTCAGCTGCTGTGACATGAGCTGAGGGCTCCTGTGGGTGTCTCTGCTCCCCTCTGGTTCCCTCAGTTCAGGAAACTCCCTGTGCCCCACGCTGGAATGTTCAGCTGCCAATCGTGCCGGCACCGGGGCTGCTCTCCCTTAGCTCTGTGTGAGGCACAGTGTGCTCTCACACTGCAAGAGCAGAGAAAATCCAGGAAGAGCAACTAAAATTGCCAAGAGAAAGGAACAGCTCTCATACGAGCAAAGATCAGAAAATGGCTTGAGTTGAAGGGGACTTTAAAAATCTTGTTTTGATCCCCTGCCATGGTCAGGGGCAGCTTGTACAAGACCAGGTTGCTCAGAGCTCCATCCAACCTGGCCTTGAATGGAATGGGGCAGCCACAGCTTCTCTGGGCAATCTGTGCCAGGGCTAACCACCCTCACAGGGAAGATGGAAAAGCCAAGACTCCTTAGGTTGGAGAGAAGGCAGCTAAGGAGCCTTTACAAAAGGGTTAGAAACTAACAGAAGTGCAGATAAGCTGAATGTAGAACCACTGTTCCACCCTGAAATTAAGGAAGTCAGAGATGTGGAAACCAGTAATAATTCAGTTTCACTGAGAACAAAGTACTTCTCTGTACAGGACTGGCAGTGAAATTCATGAACCTGCTGCTCTGCAGGGAACTGTGTCATCAGCAAGTCCAAAATGAAACCACAGCCTCAGAGACTGGGTCAAATAATAGGTAATAAAAGACATAGGCCAAGGTGCCAGACAGAACACATCCTATTTCAGATAGACACAGCATGCAGCTGAGTTTCTCTCCAGTTTCTTAGAGAAAAACAATGTCTTGTTTTTAATTAAAGCCTGTGACTGAAAGCCCTACCAATGTTGTTGTCAGCCTTTGCCAGGCCGCAAGTTCACTCTCCATAACTCATTGGTGTGCAGAGGGAACAGGAGTGCAAGTGCACAGGGTCTGCTTGGAGCCTGTCACTAGTGGTGTCCCCCAAGGGTTAGCACTGGGCTCAGTATTCTTTAACTTATTCATAAACTACTTAAAGAAGAGAAGAAAAAGGAACAAAGTTCTTCAAGAACAAGAGAGCTTAATGCCTTGGGGGTTCCAAACAATCCTCTCACTCCCTTGAAACAGAGGTTAAATATATTAATCTCTGCCTTGGGGAAGAAAATCCTAAAATGATTTTCCATTTTAGTACAAAAGTCTAGCCAGACACTGAACACAGAAAAAAGTTCCCTATTCCATTAAAAAAAAAAATCATTTTTGAGGAAGGAAGGAGGGAATATATGAGAAAAGGATTCCAAAAGTTGCTTTCCCAGTAGATATATATTAGCTATTTACTTGCAAAATAACCTTGAATGGGCCCCTATGGTAGCACAACTACAATAATTTGCACAGCTCCTGATACCACATAGAAGCAGGTACACAGAGGCCAACAGTGAGATGGACACAAGATGCCAAGGCAGGAATCCATTGGCTCCTTTGTCCGTCCTGAATTAGGAATGTGGTAACTCATCGAGGAAAAGGTCATCTACAAAAACAAGCCAATTTATTGGCATTTGTCATTTGTCTGGTAACCTTTTTTCAAGGCTTAGTCTGAGAAGTCCTGAGATAAAATATCAAAGGACCTAAACTTTCAGTTTCCACAGTTCCCTGGAAATGTCAATGGCTGATATATGTCACCACACATTCAATTACTGATAAGGGGCTTGGCTTGCCATGCATTTTGGGGTACGCCTGCAACACAGCCATTTGTGTTGGGCAGTCTTTAGCATCTCTGATTTCAAAGAGGAATCAACATTCCAAACCTTGTCTACTTATGCACACACCCAGTGAGGAAGCAATGACAGCCCATGACAACTGCAAACAAACAAAACTTCAGTAAAGAAATCCACAAGAGACAAAACCAGCCCAGATGTCTCTCACCTGATTTTTAACTCTTATCATACAAGTAATCTCAGAGCAATCCTGAAGATGAATCTTTTGAGGTGTACTTGAAAGGTCTTTGCTGTTCCAAACGTAGAGGTCACTACTCCCAGAGTAAGACGCCCACACTTCATCTCTCTAAGGCACAGAAAAATACATTTAAGCACTGCCGACTGAAAATGTATCAAAATAACCAGGGCTTGTAATGACACAGTTTAAAGGAGGCAGGGCCATGTGGCAACAGAGAAAGTGCAATACCTCAGGAAAGAGCTGGAAACCAAGGAAAGAGGAACACACATCCCTCAGGTGGTGCTCGATTTTCATCTGCAGTTGAAACTCGTGAATTGACACCACAAGAATGCAACTTCCTGTACCTTGAATATTAAAGACACAGAGTTAGTAACAGAGGTACCCACTTCTTCCATCTCTACAAAACATGCATGAAAAAAGCAAAATAAAATGGAACATTCAACAACTGTCTTGTTTCTTTCTGAAGATCTTTGTAATTATTACGATTTGTGGAAGGGACTTACAGCACCACAGTTGGTCATCATGAAGCTTCATAGAGGTGAGATTTTGGCAGGGCAGCTGAAAGACACGGTTCACTTTGAGAGTGCTAATGTTCCAAGCAATCACCATTCCATCTAAACTGCAGGAATATGCTTCACTGTTGGCACAGATTAAAAAAATAAACAAGTATAGTGTGCATTCATGTTCAGAAAAGAGTGCGCACGCAGAAGAGACTTACTTGCAAAATAACCAATTTTACACTAAGCCAAATTAACGTTCATTTTTTAATTATCTTCAAGATTATCCTTTATAAACTCTGTATCAACTAGAAACACTACAGGCTAACTCAGAACTCAGTGAATGAGACCACGTTACATCATGCATGAGGAGTAGAGCACAACAAAACATTCCTTGTAATTCCTCTTAACAATGTTGCCTGATGGATTTTCTCTTGAGTTAGAACAAAAATATCTCAAACTGCTCTTATTTGTTACTGCACCTGAGAAAACAAATTATACTATTCCTTTTCTTTTTACATTTAACATTTGCTGTCTTAGAATGAGCAAACCTTTTTCAGAGGGTTCCAACAACACTTAAACAAATTCTTCCTGAAACCCAGTAACACCTGGCAGACCTATTGACCCTGGAGTTGCTTTTCCCATGGGAGGACAGCAGGTTAAGACCTTCAGCCAACACTCTTCCCACTGCAACCAAAAGATCAAAAGCATTTTGCCTGAACAGAACAATAAATGTATTATTTCTTTTATAAACAGGCAGGAAAAATCCAGAAGCTTGCTGTAAACACGTAGTCAATGACGTGTTCAAAGCAAAAGTGAAGTGGTCTTTAAACTGCATCTGTATCAATTCTTCACTGGATGCTGCCAGTTCCTGGCTGTTCTCATCCTCATCCAAAAGAGCATTCCTTTATCCTCTTTGTTCCAAACTACACAGTGCTCTTTATTTAAAAAGGAAATTCTTAGTTGACATACACAATATGGGAGCTACAAAAATGAGCTAAATGAAGACTTTATTAGCAGGATAAACCCTCCCATTTAAAACAATAAATTCTTTCAACATCTAGGAAAATCAAATTAGATCTACCTGGGTGTTCCATTCTTCTTTTCCACAATGATGTCTGTAACATCAGAGCGATGATCATTCAGTTGTTTATTACAAGACATACTGTGGGTGTTGATGATATAAATAATGGAGTCCTGAGAACCAATCCACACTTGACTCTGTTCCACCATGACCATGCAAGTCTGGGGAGAAAAAGCTGGGTTAAATAAAGCCTAGAAGAGAAATCAGTCTTTAATGTAACATGGAAAAGGCTGTATTGAGATACTACAGTTTGCTGGTGATCACTGTAGGAAATGAAGACTTGGCTCTCCAGTGTTCTACCCTTTGCTCTGCTCTATAAATAATGAGAGAACAGATCTCTCTGCAAAGTTTATCCTTCAGTAAATAGGATTAATATTTTATCTTGGGGACTGACTAAAGGTTTGCTTCCTGGCCCAAACAAAGTAGAAGTTACAGAGGGCATCAGGGGAACCACAGAAGTTAGTGTGCTCCTTTCCTCTGGATTGGAAGCCAGCCTAATTGTCCAATATATCCACACTTCCTACTTCAGCTAAAAGTAGTGTTTAAGAAAATACTGTCTCCTCTACTGTCTCTGGGATGTCCTTCCCCCTCCACCACACACTCTTCATTTATCTCCCTCCAGCCATCACTTGAACTATTTTTGTCTTCTTTTAGGTATCTGACTCTTTTGGAATTCTATCTTTCCTCCACCCAGCTCTTCACCACCAGTTTTACCCCTCCCTTTTTGACTCTCTCCCACACTCATCCACAGTGATGTCATGTCACAAGTGACATGTCCAGTCCCTTTTTCTGTGTGTTTTCTCTACCGTGTGTTTTTCACCCAGGCTGCATGCCTGGCTCAGATTCCCTTTTCACAGAGAGAGTTACTCTTTCAGGTGGTCCTTCACAAACCACTCCCTTTCACTTGCTGGTTGAGACATCTTTTAGAGCTCTATCTCTTTCAATAGCATCTACCTGGTTTCTTTACACTTCTTCCCAATCTCCAGTTCTTCAGTATGGGTGAATTTTTATCTATTCCTAGGATTCCCCTTCTCATCTTCTCTTTGGGTTAACTGTCTTTTACTCTTTCTCCTCAACTGTTTCAACCCTGCTTTCCTGCCCCAAGAACCCATCAGGCCCTCCCAAGTCCAATCCATCACTTCTCACCAGTTGACTTGTTTTATTATTAATCCATGTAGCCTCCTTTCAGCTTTTCTAGAAAATCTCCACTTTTCCAAGTTAACTGAAGCCCAAACAACTCCACAACTTTTAAGGAACGATGTGATTTGGGGTCAGACAGGCTACAGCAACAACACCACACCCAGCTGAAGCAGGGACTGTGACCCTGTGCCAGTCTTACCAGTTTAGAGCGGCCCATTTTGAAGCAGTGTTGCTGGATAGACCAGGTAGAGGCATCAAAAACCACCACCTTCCCCTCATTTAAAGCACACCAGAGTTTTGGATGAGCATTACCCAGTCTTTCTGAAGGGTCAAGATGCCCTAGAAATAAAGTGGAGAAGATGAGAGAGGTAAAAGAAAACAAAATACCTTTGGAGACCTGTGGCAAAGCCATTACTAGGCAGAGCAGGTTTGTAATAAAATGCATCTTCTGGAATTTACATCATCAGTTATTGACTGACACAGTTCTCACAATGCATTTGTCCTTGTTATCATGTATTTGTTGAGTTCACCCAATGATTTAATCTTATACTCCAAAGATACTCAGAGCAGAGATAATCTCTTTCATTGATGACTAAGAGCTGAGCTCACTGGGATTGCAGGAAGGCTTTTAAGCCCTATAAATACAACTAATAAATCCATTCACTCTTGTCTACTCCATCAAAGCCTCTCATACTATGAAGAAAGAAAGAAAAGCACCACTGAATCCAACACCCCCCACACTATTCCGTGCACTGTGGTTCAAACTAACTCCTCCACAGGACTCTACTGAAAAATAAAAACCTAACAATGAATATTGATCACCAGGGGAGCATCATCCATCCATCCACCCAGCTCAGTAAGTGAGCCAGAAATCTTAATGAGAAATCAGCCCATTAACACAGAATTGGAGTCTGTGATAAGGCACATGTGCAGAGAAAGGCAAATTAAGACACTGAAAACTATGCCTTGGAGTATCTTAATATGCAACATTACTGTTCTTTTAAAGTGATTTTTCTGGTTTACTATTCAACATACAACCAATCCATGTCAGAATGTGAACACATCAGGCAGGCATAATACCAGGTGTTATAAAATAATGTGCTTTATAGGCTAATTAAAGCTGGGCAAACCTAAAGAGAGCAACACATCATCTTACCTGGAGTATAGAGCAAGACATCTATTGCCTGTGGAAATGTCTCACCAGCTGAGGGGTTGATCTTGTGCTTTAGTGTCTCTGAAGTTGTTTTGGGGACCATCATAGGCACTAAAATATATTTTTAGAAGGTAATGAAGTGCACATTTAAGCCTAGAATAGAACTACAATTCTTATGAAATAACAATTCTACACCATTCATTTGCATTTCTCACTTTTCTTTCCCTCCAGCTTTAGCTCAGAGCCCAAACACCACTTGTATGAGTTCTGGTAGCAGAGACATCTACCACCCAAGGAGTCTAAAAAACCAAGACAAAAATACAGCATTCAAGATGGAAACAGAAGCAAAAGCATGGAGACAGAAGCAAAAACCAAGACCAACCAAACAAAAAAAAAAAAAAAAAAAAAAAAGGGGTGGGATAAAAAGGGAAAAGAAAGAACAAACCCTAAACTTCCTACTTACTATTAAATAAATTGCATTTGTGAAAGTGCAATCAGGCTAATGTCTTTTTGTATTTCTACACATAACCAGTTTGAAAAACAGAATACACTCTGAAAAAGCAGAAAGAGATGATGTAAACCAACAGGCTTTTTAGCATTGCTATGACTGACCTTCATTTTTCATCCTGTCAAAATAAGACAGTTTAGAGGCTGCATAGATGCTTTTGGAGGACTGCAGGGCACCAACCACAGCATCCATCAGAAGAACATTTGTCAGGGCTTGCTGGATATACTGAGGATCCTAAAGACAGAAATCGTACTGTAGTTTATCTATTGCTCATTATTCTTACAAGACACCATGCTCAAAATCACAACACGTGTCACACTTAGCACAAGCACCAGGCAGTTGCTGCCCTGCAGCACAATTCCTGTCACTTGCTGTCAGACCCCACTCCCATATCCCATGTTCCAAGGCAGGTCTTGGAGCAGGGAGTCAGAAGCCAGTGTTATTACAGGAATACTTGAGATCTGACACAACCTTGATACAGGATATGCAAACAAAACCATACGAAAAGATACTGCAGACATAGCATGGATACCCATTTCCAAGATGGATCTTTCTTCATGGGAGAGAAGCACCATGAAATTCTAAGAATAGTGCATAAATTATTTAGAACAGAGACAGAAAGCACATTCTTCATATTATTTGGTTACAAATTCCCATATTTATATACCTTGTGATCATATGCCATTTTCTTTCCAGCCCACATTTCTTTCACTATCAGGTACCAGAGATCACACTCAGTTTTAAGGTTGGCTTCAAAGACTTCTTTTTTATGTAATGTTTTAATCCTCAGAGTAGGTATTCTCAAAAGAAGGAAAGCTACCGTAGTGCTCTTAACATCCTGGAAAGTTACAGGAAAGAGAAAACAAGGAGAATGTACCCAAATAACACATAAAATTCAGCACTCAGCCCACAGGGCAGCTTTCTCTAATTACAGCTAATTATTTCAGTTGTCCATACACACCATTAAGCAGAGTTGGATTTATGAAAATAAGTTTAAACATCATCATATAGCCTTGGCTCCACAGTGGATATAAGCTGACCTACTGATACCTCAGTCACACGAGCACATTTAATGCTCATGTTATTAAACTTATTTATTCCATATCCTATGTGCTGCACTCTGCACATTTCTCTGAGGTTATAACCTCTTGATTTTCAGTCACAAAATTTTTGTTCCAAACCCCCAGAATTTTACCTAATCACTCACATAGTGACTTCAGCACTGTTTCTTACTCCCCTTACTGAAACTTTATGTTGAGAGCCAGCTCATTCTCAAGAATTGAACACAACCTATATCCACAGGCATGCCAGAGGACAGGAAGTTGGTGCTCACCTCTATATCCCTGAAAGCAGCAATTGGGACATAGCCAGGACGGCCTCCTTCAGTCAACAGGAACAAGCGCTTCTGGGTCAGAGCTATTTTCCCTACACCATAGTTGGTTTTAACTGAGCAGGATAACTTGTAGACACATTCATTTTTATCTAGATGCTCGATTACTGCTGGTGGCAGATTCACCTCTTGAGCTTCTGCTTCAGTTTCTTTCCAGTAGTTGTAGAAATCTCTGAATGTTTCAGGATCAATTTGTTTCTGCTGCCCTAAAAATTTTTTAAAACCCCTACAGTGTGAGAAACTATTACATAGATTTGTACAAGAAGACAGGTTTAGAAAGACAGTAACTGTTAAATTGTGCCTCTTTATTGTGCATATAAGTATAGACATTCTAGGCATATGTCCCCATCCCAAGGTTATCTCAGGCACCACCCTGAGATACTCCCCCCAAGGTACGCCCACCCCTCACTGAGTAAAATGTGTGACTAAAGTCACTCCAGCTCCACCTAAACATAAAGGAATAGTATAAAAGTGAGTTAAGAATGGGGAGAAGTTAGAGAAAACTCCATATAAATTCTGGGATCAGTCAACAGGCTGAACCTGCCTTCTCCCCCATAGGAACACCTACTGGGAAAGAATCACACTCTATGCACATTGAATCATTATTTCAAGCTGGCTCTTACTGGGGATTAGAGCTTGTCCATATAAGGCTTTGAATTAACATATTACTTTAAATGTATTTTTGCAGTCAGATATTACAACCAGCAATTCTCAAATTTTAACCTCTGACAAGTTTACTAATAGAGAATGTTCCTCTTTAAGCTGTTAATGTGAGTCCTGCAAGGGTGCTGGCAGTGGGTAAAGGACACCCAGGAGGAGTCTCTCTGTTTGGCAGGTGACCCTGGACAAGTCAGTGGAACCTCCTTCCATGCAGCAGCTGCTCAGTGAAGGGTCCCCACAATGGAACACTGACAGACTGGTCAGGCACAAGGGGCTCAGCTTTCCCAGGGCACTGACATACCAAGCAACACTAAGGGTTTGAGTAAATCTCCCTTTTTCATGTGACAATGCTAAATAATAATCAAAACACTCCCAACAACGTCATACTCACCTACTGTCAGGGCATCGAATAACCGGTGGATAGTGTCTATATCCCTGACAATCCCAGACTCCTGAATTCTCTTCACAAAATCATCCAGCTGCATGTGTGTTTTTGGCAATTCGAAATTTTTTACGTGGTCATCTGTTTTCAGAACTTCCCTTTGTTTTTCCATCACTCGACTTATAAGCCTCTTGAGCTCAGGTTTGCGGTCTGCCTGCAAGCGCTCTGAGCGAGGCAGGTTCTCCACTATTTTTCTTACAAGATCAGTAGGGAAAATTCTTAAGTCTGTTTTTTCTAGGTTCTGAAAGTCAGAAAGTGCATTTAGTAGTTTCCCTTGCATCAAGCTAACAAGGCCCCGGAGGTAGAAGTACCTTGCCAGCAACGCGGAGTTCTCGGGGGGTAAGGTACTGATAGCTTTGCTGAGGTGGTTGAAGAAGTCTGTGTAGTAGGAGTGAACACACTGGAACATCAGAGGAAAGTGAATTTCAGGGATTTTGAACGTGGTGATGGATTTGGAGGGCGTTCTCATAGCTAGAAACAAATAGCAAGAGAGCACACTGATCAGGGAAAGAAGTGCAAGTATCTTCACAACCAGCAATACTACAAACAACAAACAGAATCCCCATCGCAGCAACTACAAGAAACAAAAACAAATAAATTTTTGTATCTATCACCCCTATTATAAGAATATTCCGTAATCAGATAACATCCTTTCTGGAAAAGTTAAAAAAAAAAAAAAAGGAAAAATACTCTTATGGAGTTCTTTCTTTCTAAACAGTGATAAGCTTAAGCCTGTGTTTAAATTAAAGGTAGTAGAGAATTGGACATAAAGTGAGTGAGGACTCAGGAATCAATTCTCCAATATCAATCCCACTGGGACCAATCACTCTTTTGAGGCCCAGCAAAACTTACAGCAGGCTACAGACTGACTTCATAAGCAAGGGGAAGTACAGACAAGCTCCAGCTCAAAGTGACTCAGCCCATCCTTTCTTCCCAGCAGCTGACTGTGTTTCTGTGACAATTACGCAGTGATGTCACCCCAAAAGACAGCAGAAGTGTCTTTGTCCATCACAATCTTCCCTTACCAACACCTGTTGCCACTTTTCGAAGTGAGGAGTTCCTGGTGGGCCCCTCTGGCAGCTGGATGTCCTGCAGGTTGGGCATGCTGATCACCATGCGCCGGCTGGCCCTGCGCTCCGCACTGATGCGCTTGGAAGCCATTTTCTCTATTGTCAGCCTTCTGGGGGTGGGAAACATCAAATCTAACCTGAGGAAAATAAAAATATCGTATTACTAGTTTCACAACTTGTAAATGTGGTAACTGCACCACTTAATTAGTGGCTTGTCTTAATTTTCTTCTGTCTTCACTCAGAGTCAGGATTAAAAACACAAAGGAGACAAATTTTCTTGTGTTTGGGCTTGGCTGTTTATTAAATCTTATCTAAAGTACAGAGAGTTCTGCAACACTTCTAGCTACCAGCTAAAAGTGAGCAAATGGAGGTGAATTTAGCTAGTTACAAGGTCTTTTAAAGCTAAACAGTCCAATAAAGAACTAACACCTATATTATTTATACTTTTAACCCAATAACCAAACTCCTGTGACCTGCAGTGCAGCACTAACTGTCCAACCAAAAACTACTACCTGAAATCATGAAGAAGAAGGAAGAAGACAGAAAGGAGACAACACCAAAATCCTCCATCATGTCCCATACCTATTACTATATTCTAAAAACCTCAAATTCAAAACCTTTCACCATGTGAAATCACACACTTCCATTTTAACTACACACCCGTGACTCTAACTCCATCACTCAAATTTGGAAGCCTTCTCCAAGGCCTCAGGTCAAAAGCAGTGTTCTCCAGGGAGTCAGTGTCAGAAAGCACAGAAAGCTCAAAAATCCTGGGTTTCTGGGCTCCAACAAGAACTCAGTATACATATGCACTAAAATACTGCCTGTTTTTTTTTTTTCTTTTATGTATCATAGTATTACATCTACAATTTCAACAGCCAGCTGTTCATGTAACCCTTCTAAAATAACCATAATTGAGTTAACAATTAATCATAATCTTATTTATAGATGATCTGATCTCATACCAATAGAGTCAAAAGGACTTTTATCACTGATACCAACAGAAGATTCAAAATCAGAATAAGAAATGAGAAAACTGTACCTGTCCTCTTCAGACCGAGTACTCAAGTCAAGCCGAGCAAAAGCATCCATCTTTCTGTTCAGACGAGCTTTAAGGAAAGAGTGAAACATGTAGGTCTCTAAAACCTGCAAGACAAAAGGAGTTAACTGTGGATCATTTATAAATTTACATTTTTATTAGCATGTTTTGTTCATTTTTATTACCTTTACACATGCAAAACTGGGACCTTCCAATTTAGCAATCACAAAAGTAAAAAGACTGAAAGCTTCAAG
The DNA here is from genome assembly GCA_013400855.1 of Buphagus erythrorhynchus. Taxonomy (NCBI): domain Eukaryota; kingdom Metazoa; phylum Chordata; class Aves; order Passeriformes; family Sturnidae; genus Buphagus; species Buphagus erythrorhynchus. The sequence continues at coordinate 34,661 of VZTT01016543.1, read as the reverse complement.
AGAAAATGAATTATTCCATTCACCTTCTGGACTTCGATGATATTTGCTTAGTGGCAAACAGTAATCTCAAATTGCCCTCCAAGAGGTGAAACCAAACAAAAATGAGAAATACTGAGCAAAACAGAGCTACAAGTTTAGTATTATCTTTTCTACCTAAACCAAGTCCTGATTATACTGTCTATGGTTTGGAATAAGAATTTGGGGGCACTCTAAATTAACATTATGTCATCATACTGAAAAGACAAGTGAATCATCTTTTTTTCTGATAACCCCCAAAATTGTGCCCTGCTCAGGTAATTATTGTAGTATCACCCAGAAATAACTTCTAAAAGGTCAAATTGCTACTTTTAGGATAGACGACACAATAAAAAATGCCAGATGTGAATTAAAAAGAGGGAAAGCCACTACCTCTCATCTCTGCACAGTTAAACAAGGTGAAATCTGGGATTTCAGGCAATACAACATGTCTATTATAGTAATGTTCAAATGCCTCTTACTAATCCACTTGCAATGTCCAATGTAAAACAGCAAAACAGCATCTCCAAAAGCATTAGGATTCCCAATTTCCACTATTCCTCCAGTAGGTGGCATATTTTGCTAGCAATTGTATGTCCAGGAAATTCCAAATTTTAGTCCTTTCTAATGGATTTTTTTGAGTTTTCTTAATATAATTCCAGACACCACTAGTAACTACTCCATAGTGTGTTACTTTCTAAGATTCACTTGAAAGCAAACCTGACACTTTGTTATTTGGTATTTGAGTCAACTGCTCAAAGCCCTTCTTAAATATGTACATATGAGTTTTGAACTAATATTAAATTTCAATTCATAAAATTGCCACCATTTCATTTATAGCATTAGAGATTGCTGCTGAAAATATTTTAATTATTTCTATTAATCTGAAATCCTGGTCAAAAGATTTCCAATCAACTTCTCTCCTTAGGATATATTAAGAGGTTTCTTTTAGTTTTTCCTTTTAGTCTGCTTGTTTTTAAGAATGTTTGCACATATAGGAAGCTTTATCCAACAAACACTATTTCTCATGTAGGACTCATCACTTTGTTACCTTTAAATTTCCAGATATTGGTATTAATTCTAAAATGCAGATTTATTAATAGCAGATAATCACAGCACTGAATTTACCTTTTTGTAGAATGGCTGGTCTCCGATTGCCCTTGTTTTCAGAAATTCTTCACTGTTAAACACTCTGTGTTCATAATTTAGATGGTCTTTTACCTCCCTGGAGACAAAAATATATAAATAGATAAATCTGCTTGGAGATTTGTAAGCAAGTTGTAGTTTTCCAATAGCAGCAGCCCACTGGTACTACTAGAAATATGCTGCAGCATCAGAAAACAAAATAGAAAAGTGCTGCAGTATTGCAGCAGTAGGAGGCAAACTCAGTTTTAATTAACAAGTTTGTGTTACTGAATCATAGAAAAAAGAATTCAAATTCTTACAAGTAAGGTAGGCTACCTGCTGCCAAACTCACATACACTCTAAGATTTAGTAAACCATGAAGGAGAATCTGTGTAAATCATGACTTAGGCTCCAGTCCTGGAATTCCATTTACATACACAGTTCCTGAATCACACACAGCCCATTGGAGCACAAAAGATAAGTGCACCTATCATGGGCAATTTGAAAGATGTGACCTGACCTCACACTGTCCCATCACACTGCATATGTAACAGACACAAGAAAAACAGGGCTCTTACTACATCTTGTTAACAGCTTACCCAACCATATGAGGTCAGGAAAAAAACTATGGTCAATAAATGTACATAGTTCTATGTAATTCTATATAATTAACTTTAAACACAGAACTTCCACACATACAAAATCACTACAATGCTTTGCTGAAGACAGAACTGGCAGCACAACTGCATTGGAGAGTTACTTTCCTTCATTCCTGGATGCCGGTAGAGTTAGAAGATAGAAGAAACAAGGCTGAAAAAAAGAACAAAGAAAGTTTGAAGGAAAGGAGAAAGAAAGCAAAAGAATCAGACCCTTTGTGATACATGTTATCTCTTAAAGAGTAAAGTGTCTGTTCATTTTTTGCAGCCAAATGTTTAGTGCATTAAAGAGTTCAAGCTTTTATGAGCAAAAATGCATTTCTCCTCATCTTTGTTTGGAATTATCGTTGCCAAACACCAAAATCCACAAAATCCCACTGTGGAAGTAAATGCTTTTCAGTTCCCATAATCAGCTATCTGTAAAGGCTGTTCTATTCCCCACACCCAGCAGCTACTGTCCTTCTTGGAGGGTCCAGACACTTGCAGGAACATTCCTTAAGCTGATCCAATAACAGACACTTGGTATTTGGACTCTGTAAATTAACCCACACCTGACTGAAAGTGTCAAGGAGAATTCCCATGAGCAATTCAGTAGCTGATCCAAAGGAAAGAAGCCCAGCCTCAAGCACAGCCAATACCCCACATTTCTTACCACAGAATTATGGAATACCCTGAGTAGGAAGGGACCTACAAGGATCATTGAGTCTATCTCCTGGCCAATTGTCCCTTCTTGTGCCAACACTTTGTCCTTGACCCTAAACAGCTCCTCTCCCTCCTTCATTCTCAGGTGTCACAGTCTTCAGGTATCTCATCCATTTTCAGTCCAAACACATCCAGGTGTTCTAAACTCTTGTTCCTGCTTTCAGCTCTTCTACTCTGTCCTGGTTTGAATTCATGTGCCTCTAACAAGAGTGACCAAAACTTGACTGACATCCCTGCTGGGCCCGAAGCTTTTCCAAAGACTGCACTTCTCTTCCTGAAATCTTTCCACAAAAGACAAGCTCAAAATCAGAAGAGTTTTATCTAAGATATTCTAGCAAGGTATATATACATCAAAACATCAATGACTCATATTCCATCAGGCTACAGTACCTCCTTCTCATATTCCCTAACAAAACCTAAGCTCTACAAAATACCTACAAAGTAAGAGAATATTTTCACTGATGCTTAAAGTGTCTTAACCAGTACCACACCCTCTTATAATAGAAAATACTACACCCAGTATTAACCCATTACCTGAAGATATTAACAATTAACTGCAGCATGGTTTGCTGCACATCCATGTTGAGTTTCTCCTGCCAAGCCCTCCTGCGGGTTTGGAGCTCACCAAGGTCTGTGCCGGCTCGGAGATGGCAGAGCTCCAGATCAAAGTGCAGCTGCAGACCCTCCACTCTACACACAGAAGAAAACTATTAACTTATATCCTAACACCAACAATTTTTTTCATACCTTTAAAAAAAATAAAGTAATTTAGGCCTATGCATCTTACAGCTAGAGAAGTATAAGATTGATTTAAAAGTGCTGACAAGCTAACAAGATTCCAGGGAGTGCCACTCAATTAAATCACAGTGCACTCAGGTCTTTGTATAGCTCAGAGTATAATCTGTATCAATAATAAAAAAGAAACAAGCATTCCAGTTGTTGCAGAATAATTTGGTGATTGTGACTGCTTAAAGCCACTTCTATACTAATTAATTGAAATTTTCAATTTGCCCTTTTACAATGGGGTTTATATGAATTAAATAATATTATAATAATAAATAATACAAAATAAAAAACTTGGGAGTATCAAGCATGATTATGCACTAAGATAAACATCTTCAAGATCTTGTCACCTTTTTATGAAAGTTTCTGCTGCTTGTGCTGGAACATCTGGAATCTCAAGTTCCTCTTCAACCATTTTTGAATGAGAAATATCTCCATTATCTATATTAATTAGAATTAAATCTTCACCTTCCTTTTAACAAAAGAAAATAGAATGACTGTACATATATTGTAAAAATATTTACTTCTCATTTACATACTCCTCAAACAATTAATTTCATCAAGGAGGTAAACTAGAAAAGGAGTGAAATTTTTTCCACAAGTAGACAATTGTATGGATAACTAAACAATTACATTCAAGAAAAATAAATGCAACTTCCTTAACAAATGTAACTTAGTAATCTAATATGCTCTAATATGGAAGGGGACAAATGCACTGCAAGTAAAAATCAAGAGTGGCAATGGTGTAAAACATACCATGCTCACTTCATCAAAATGATCAATGTGACATCCCATGAGGAAAGACGTTGGAGCCATCACAAAATCCAGCATTTGCCGGGACAGAATAGGCACAAAAGTGTGCTGCCACTGGAGAGGATGAAGGTACAACATAAAGCATTCAGCAACGAGTGTCAGCAGAGCCCAGTCAGAAGAGAAGAAAACGATTCTCTGCTCAGTCAAAATACAGGTCATAATCTGGAAAACAAACCCAGAATGTTAAATATTTGCAAAGAGGTATCTAGAACACACTAGAAATGCTACCATTTCCTCTGTTTGTGAGAGTCAAACACAAAACTTTCCTTTTTAGTAACTACCTTATAGATTTATAAAATGAAATCATGTCCATTTCAAGATGCCTCAGTTGCACCATTTAGGATTTGAGATACTTTTACTCATAACATGCACGTGTGGGCAAAACCCAAAAAAATAAGGTAGAACTGCCAACTCTCATGATTGAGGAGAGGTCTCAGATAATACTGATGACCTTAACCAACCTAATTTAACTTCACAGGTGGCCTTTGAGCAAGGAGTTGGATCAGGAAACCTAAAAAATGACACTCCAGCCAATATTAAGAGTCTGTGAAGCACTGAAAAAATTCAAACAGCCTTTTGTATTTTCTTGTCTTTATACACCATTTACACCTAATTTGTATGAGAATACCAATTGTCATCAATCCTTCCCACAGGCCCGTTTCTTAAACATGAAAATATTCTTATAAATCTTGTAGAAATGCATGCAGTGAAAATTCAAAATAGAATCTGTCAATTGGCTTGGGTAGTTACATTTTAAAATATATTCTTAAGAAATTTAGCACCTATTTCTAAACCACAGGCAAAGAAATGCAATATGCCTTAATCTAATGTGATCTGCAAATAACAAAATATCTTAAGAAGAAGTATAGTTTATTGTGCCATAGCTCTAATATTCAGAACTAAGACCATTCTGAATTCCTGGACTTATGAAGTTTTTTGAGTAAATAAATATCTTGATTTTTTTCTAAACTACAAATTACCAACACTGTCAATCTCTAAAACATTTAAAAGTATTAGTTAGTTTTACCTGCAGAACCTGCTCTGGCTTGAAACACAGCAATGGAAGATGGAGGTCCAAGTCAATAATTGGACTGTCCGGATCCTCTCGTGAAGGAATTATTATTTGAAGTGGTTTCATATGAAATACCTGTAATAGCAGATGGTTTCTGTTTACTCCTTAATGAAAATGTTCCCACAGGACATTTAATTCAAGATTTTAGCTCCAACTATAAAATATTAACTTTAATTGAGAGCAAGAAGACAGGTATTTGCATACTGCGGAAAAGTGAAATAAAAAGAGAGGGAAATATTCAAAGGCATAATTACTAATTTGAAAGATTAATAATATGGACTTGTCTCCTCTCATGCTCATAGGGTGATTGGTCAGTAAAATTTTTTTAGAAACATCTTTTAACAGAATTAAACTTGCTTTATTATAAGCATAACAAAATAATTGAATTTATATTTGTAGATACAACTGGGAAATTGAAACTACTGATAAAATTCATACAGGAAATAGAAAAAATATGAACAAAATAAGTGAGCATAGGTTGTCATGCTAAGAAAATAAAACAAGCCAAAAGGAATGAGGTCTCTCAATATTTCAGATACTTCAGCTCAAATCTCTGGGGGTCAGGTCCTGCACATGCTGCATATTTCAGCACTCACAGCTGGTTTAGCCAATCACTCAGACATTTTCCAGCTATGCTATTTTTCCTCCACTCCTAACCCCTCATCCCAGGGTCAAGGAAAGCAGCTAAGGAGAAGTTCATGGCTGAAGTTCTGCTTCCCTAGAAGCCACTGCAGTAGATAACAGAGTGTGTGCTGAAATCACTGACCCAGCTGACATCTGGCTTGCCTTGGGAAGGCTCAGAAAGCAACAAATACACAGCACTGAATACAAATGTTGATGTGAGTTTCCCCTCTTAGCTTGGTCTTATCCAGGCAGGAGCCAACTCAACATTTCATCCACTGCACACTGTTCTGCTGCTCCCACACCTGCCCAGGCATCATCTCAGACCACAAACAGTTGGCACGAGCCAAAGCCTTCCCAGAGGAATATTGAAAACTAAAGAACATGAGTGGTATGCCAGCACTCCAGCCTGAACCCTGGTCACACTGTTATTTTCTCTACTAATAATGCATAGCCTGATTTTTAAAGCACAGGTATTGATATCAGCTTCACATCACCAAGTAATCTCTGACCTGACACACTCATGAATGTCACCCAGTTTATTGAAAACAGCATCTTAGTATTTTAGAAGACATAATGTTAAAATCATTATGAAATTCAGGAGGAGTAATTACCAAGTGGAGTGGTCCTGGTGGCGGGCTGGGGATTAAAAACAGCTTTGCTGCAAATTCTTTTATGTGCTCCTCGACATCTAAATCCCTGAAAGGTCGTAGCTGCACTAGTAAGCTGTAATTAAATGGTAGGAAATTACTTATCAATAGTAACATGCAAATACAAAAAACTCTTTCTGCTGATAATCTAGAAAAAATTATTAAGAGTAATGAAGCTATTATTTCAGCTAATTAATTTCTAATTTATTAGATACTTCAGCAGCTTCATTAAATTGTAATGATGCTGCTGTGTCAGAAGCAGAGGGTTTTTTTGTACTCCCATGCATAAAATATTGCTGCATTATATCCATCAGAGGACACAGCACAGTGGTTTGATGGCCAAAGGAAACCACCTGAGAGGTGAGATGGTGAGGTGTAGCTACAGCAAGTGTCTTATAGGACTGCTTGAGGAACCAAAACCCACAGCTGCAACACTGCCTTGGTGTTCCTCCCATCCTAAACATCAGACACCAGCTCTGAGATGGAAAACAGCACCAGAGGAAAAGAGAGGTTCTAGACCTGAGTTTGACTGCAGAGGAATGTGAAGCAAGAGCCATATTTAGCATAAGGCTTAGGCCTGTATGGACACTGCCAAATGTTTCTGGTTTAAAACTGTATTACCCTAACAAAGGTCATATGGTTTACTTTATACACCAAATAAATTCTGGAACATTTAAACATACACACAATCAAGACTGAAAACTATTAAATCCCAGAGCATTTCTGAAATGTAACAATTACCAAGTTAGATATTTGTGGTCACAAAGGGCGTTTTGTTCAATAGAAGATTCACTTGCACATTTATAGCAAAAACCCCTAAATATTTACAAAATCAGAAATCTAGGCTGGCAAATCTATATATACAGAAACTAGGAACTGAATATGGTTGTCTTCTCCCTGGAGGTTTTACTTCGGTTTGCAGTTCTACTGGTTTCCTGCAGAAGAACACTTGCTCTTCAGGAAGGAAGCAACTGCATAGGTCAAGAGATATATAAGGATCCAGGAC
>VZTT01016543.1:0-23978 GCA_013400855.1 Buphagus erythrorhynchus | reverse complement strand
CAGTCAGTGCTCCAAGAAGATCGAAATCCACAGCGCGGGGAGGAAGAGGTGCATGGGGTGGGGAAACGAGCGCTCAGGTTTGGTCTGGAGCCAGGTTAGGGGCTGGGGATGCACCTCAGCTGGTATCCCTTGCTCATCTGCTTGGGATACAAGCACCAGCAGAACAAAGGAGAAGACTTGAGCTTCAACCTAAAATCCCAACATCTTTCAATTTACATACAAGAAGCAAATACCTGCAACTGGATTCAGATTTGACTCTAGAAAGCTTGACTGAAATTTAGTGAAGAAAACTACTTCTACTTTTGAACAACAGGTCTGCAAGTGAAAACACACAGTAATGTCCAACATACACAGAGAGGTTTCCTGATGTGAGAAGGTTTTCATCCAAAATAGATGCAAATAGATCTTAGTAATTTAACAATAAAGTATCCTCAAAATAAATAAAATTACTTAATAACAAGTACACTTACCTTTTAAATCATCTACACTGCAGAGTATTTGTTTCTAACCAGTGTATCCTTAGAATTTCTCTCCTAGTTCTACAACACCCAAGTAACCACTCTACTTCCACAAGTGACTTGGATTACTTCCCTAAAGTGTCGTTAACTGCTTATTAATACATAACTGCTTATTAATACATATATTCATGTTCTTAAGACATTTATTTGGTGCATTATAAAGCTTTTTGTGCTTTGAAAGCAATTTTCCCAAGAGTGGCAAAATTACAGTTAACCTTCTTCCAAAAAAACCAATAATATCTGTAAAATATCCATTCCCTACACATTAGCAAAAACCCCCAAAGAAAATGAAGACAACAGCATAAATAATTCCCTTGGTATTCAGAATTTGCACTTACTGTCTTGGGCAACACTGACATAGCATTTCTTCTTTTCCTCTCCCACACAACCTTAACATAAAACTAACCACTGCTTTAGCATCACACAGCTGTCCTGACCACATCAAGCAAATTCAGGTATTAAAAACCTGCAGTCATTTCCAGCAGAAATACATAGGGGAACAAATCTTACCAAGAGAGACAATCCTTGAGGGCACTAAAATACGGGTATCTGGATATCACACAAACAGCACAGGGTACAAAATAGACAGGCACCTTCCCAGTCTGCACAGATTCCCAATGGCCCTGCCCATTCGAGGAGGTGGAGCCATCCTGCAAGAAAACTGCACATTAATGGCTTTATGTTAATCATGAATTTATGGCTGATATTTTCTTGAGAACCTTAGAGATGTGATATGCAATTCCCTCTATATTTCAAAGGGATTTGGATGTCTATCGCCCTTTAGGTCTTCAGAAAAATGTCAGCCTACAAGACTTAAACGTGTATTAAAAAAGAATTTCAGCACAAAATGTATTTAGAACTTTCATTGCTTGGAAAGAACAATCTTTACCAAAAAAAACATCCAGAGGATAAAGTCAGCTCCTAAATATCCAAATCTCCTAAATGAAATCTGTAACAATTTTTCCTAATGCAATATGTGCCAAAGTACTTAATTTAAAATGGCAATATAAAAGTATGATTTGTTCTGTACTCCTTCTAACATAAAAACACACCTGTAAACTAATTTGATAAATTAGATCTCACAGTATTTTCAAAGTGTTTTGCTTTTACATATTTTAATAGAAGAATGAGTTAAATAACATACTTGCATAGACCAGTAGTACTGTGCAACAACACCATATGTTCTGTTACCACAGACATCAGTGAAGACCAGGAAATGGATGTGGTCCTCTTTTGATTCAGAAGTTACATAAAGTCCTCCTGAAATGAAGGCAGCAACCGTATTTTTAATTACATATTTAACTACAGCTGTATGAGAGACATTTCATGACAAATACTGCACATTGACACTTCATTTCAAGAGAAACGTTTCATTTTAAGGGATCAAAATGTAATATACAGTCCACTTGAACTAAAGGTTGTTACAGAGGCTGCATATAAGAAGCAAAAGTGGAATTATTCTGCATTTTCAGTGACAAAAAACAATAAATGGGTTTAAATAACTTTTTTCCCAAGATATTAAAAAGGTCTGCAATGATGACACATTAAAACTTCTCCAATTAAACCTGGAGTAAATATTCACTACTTCAGGTATATCAAAACACCAAATGAAAAGTGAGATCATCATGAGTCAACTATTTTGGGGTGAAAAATAATTTTTCAAGTGTGTGCATGTTTGCACTTTGTTCAAGCCAAGATTTACCAACAAGGGTGAAAAAATAAGGGCTGAACGATGTGTCAAGAAATATTTACATTAAAACAGCTCTCAACAAGAAGTCCTTATGTACCTGGGAAGCAGAGCTGTGGCAAAGCAATAAGATCAATGTCCTTTGGAACTACCACATCTTCTGTGTCAGGTGCTTTCTGCTCCCCGTTGAAGCTCTTGACATTTTCAATCTTGGGCCTCTCTTTTTTCTTTCGGAAGGACCGGCGTTTGCTTTTATTGAAGTTATTACCAGCATTAATCACCTGAACATCATCTCTGTTGATAAACGGAGGCACAAATACAGAAAGAACTTCTGGATCAAGGGGGGGAAGATTTCTGAGTTTTCTTTGAGTGCCCTATAGAAAAAAAAATAACAAACAAAGCTGTTTGTTGTTTACAGATAAATAAGACAGGAGGACTGCAAAAACCTTAAACACTAAGTTGATGCTCATCCTGATATGTGGGGGTTTTTTTATAATTTTTAACCCTGGTTTTTCTCTACCTCTAAAATTGTGGGTTTAGAATATATTTTTCTGCTTCCTAAATAATTTATTTTTTTCTGTTAAGTTTTTGTTTTATGCATGCTAATGCAAGGAACATGGGCATTTTTAGCATGCAAGGAATCCTTCACCATTCAAAATGCCCCATATCAGTATTATGCCTTTGGCAAAAGAAATTAACAAGTATCAAATACCATATTTCCTCCTTTTCAGTGTTAAGATATATTTAAGCTATACTCAAAATAAACACTGGCAATAAGCGAAACCAGGCAATAAATAAATGAAAAGAAAGAGAAACAGCTGAGCATCTTAGATAAGTCTTTGTTCAACTTCAGGAAAAGCGTCCTTTCAACTCAGAATAAACAACATGTACCAAAAAACCCCAAACAACACAAACACAGACTTTCACAAGACAACACTTAACTTTATAAGACAACTAACAAAGCACAATTACAAACTACAATCATTGTTACAATAAACACAACTTTAAGACACTGAAGCCATAAGAATTCCTCAATATACTGATGACTCAGTGGAACAGGCATCTCAAGAGCAGGTATGAAATTATAACATTACAACATTTTTCGCAGGCAGCTTTGCAAAGTATGCCTGGCCTGAAAGCCCCCACTGCCCTGCAATGAAAAGCTGTGGAGGAAGTGGTCAGAGAGATTTCCTGGTACTTGGGAGCACTTTTTGTACTCTTGACCATATAGTCGAGCCAAGTAGCTGCATTTCCAATTACTTCATTGCAATTTTAATTCTTCCTGCAAGGTTAAATAAACAAGTAAAAGCTTTGTTTAACCAACGGATATTTAGAAACAGGAAAGGCGAGCCCCACTGTGGCAAAAAGTTGTTTCATTTTCAACTTTTTGCAAACATCTTCAAAGTCAAATGAGGTGAAGCACACATGCTGCTTTTATCACCAGATATGATGTAAGATTGCTCCTTGAGAACCAGTGCTGGCCTCACCCATCATTTCCCTTTTTTTTTAAAATAACTACAACATAGAAAGCTCTGTTGGCAATCTTCTACTGTCCAGGTTTTGAGATAGAAGTTTCAGCTCTTGCATCCCAGCAGACACGTCCATTAATAGTTTTTTTTTCCACATTTGAGCACCATAGGAAAAATGTGAAGAAATGCTTAATGGTATATTAGTTATGGTATTTTAAATTCCATAAACAACATCATATTTATAATAGCATACTCTAATGAAAATGCTTCACTAAAAATAAGAAGTGAAAAACCACACTTTTAATGAACAAAGAGCCTGAACTAGAAATAAACTGGAGTGGAAAAAACAAGTTCAGGTAAGTATCCAGTGGGATAGTCAAAAGATAGCAAAGACTTTAAAAAGCACATCACTTGGGGTACTGAGTGCCACATCCTCACACGCAAAGAATTTCAAGTGTAATTTCCTTAGTTGGCAGCTGACAAAGGAAGTGAAGAAACTGGAAACAGATAAATTCACCATGATCATCCTCAAACTAACATGCAGTTAAACATTTCAGGAGGAAATTAGGAATTAAGGCTCAACCCTGAGGCAGTTATGCAAGAAAAACACAGATGTATTCCAACAGCAGCAATCTCAACCTGGCAGATTTGCCCCGCTGAGGTTTTCATACACTGTTGCTTTGACAGGGCAATCCCTGAACTTACACTGAGGCATCTCCATGCTCCGAAGTGCTGGATGGCAGCCAGCGATTTAATGGCCTCACAGCCTAACAGCTCCTGAAATGGCAGATCCTTGATGTCTTGAACTACTACAGAGACATTAAACACCATTTTTCCACACAGAACAGCACTGTCAGCACTGTTGCTGACCCACTGACTCAGTCCCCAGCATTTGAGTCAGCTCATATTAATGTCTTGGCTAAAGTCACATTTTCTTAGTCCTTGAGTTCAGGGATAGTGAACAGGCGGCAACAGAACAATACTCACTTGTTTTTGCTATTCTTTGAACATTTTATCTTTTCTGCTGCTACTGTTAGTTCTTCACTTTGAAATACTTCCCTTTTGTAGCTTCTTGCCACCAAATCTCCTTGCACCATACATAGCTTCTTATAAACAGAAGTGGGGGATTTTATTCCATCCCCATTTGCTGCAATGTTCCTGTAACAGCACTGCTGTAAAGGACACCAATACAAGACAGACTTTTACAATGACTGCACTATTTAGACAAACAGTAGTGTGTTGAAACCACAAATCAGAGCATGACTTCAGCTGTCTGGTGTTTCCTTGACCTCATTCTCCTCTTCCCATCACTGAAGAAGTTAATTTCACTTTGAATGTCATGAAAGAACTGGTTTCTTTAATGAACAATTAGGCTGGGAAAGTACAAAGCCTCAGAAAAATTAGATTGGCAGGCCAATTAGGTTGTAGTAATAGGACTAAGCCTGAATGGTTTTAAACCAACAGAGGGCAAGTTTAGATTAGAAAGAAACTCTTTATTGTGAGGGTGGTGAGGCACTGGAACAAGCTGCCCAGAGAAGCTGTGGATGCTCCATCCCAGGAAGTGTCCAAAGTCAGGCTGGATGGAGCTCTGAGCAGCCTGGATTAGTGGAAGGTGTTCCTGCCCCACAGCAGGGGCATTGGAACTGGGTGATCTTTAAGGTCCCTTCCAACCCAAACAATTGTAGGATGATCTCTGCAGATTCCTGTGCAACTCTTTGCTCAAACTAATGTAACGTTGACATTAGGTCTGGTTGCATTGGGTTTCATCCAGTCAAGTTTCAGGAGTCCCTTTGGAAGGAGATTGCCCCTCCCTTATGCCCCAGCCCTCAGCGCAGCTTCTTCTAGTCTCACTCTCATTTGCCAGCAGTTCTCCAGTATAAAGGTACCCAATGTGGGACAGTATTCCAGATGTGAATTCAAGGGTTTTGAGTAATAACAGTACCAGTAATAATTCCTTCCCTTTGTTTGTGAGCCACAGTCCTGATGATGCAGGCCATTACACAGTTTTCAGACAATCACACAGCAGCTTGGGTTGGGAGGGACCTTAAATTATCATCTCATTTGAATCCTTCTGCCATGGGCAGGGGCATCTTCCACTAGACCAGGCCACCCAAAGCCCTACCCAATTTGACCTTGGACACTTCCAGGGATGGTGCATTCACAACTTCCCTGAGCAACCTGCTCCAGGTCCTCACCACCCTCACAGTAAAATTCTCCCTAACATCTAATCTAACCCTGCCCTCTGTCAGCTGAAGCCGTTCCCCCTCTTCTATCACTCCATGCCCTTGTCAGAAATCCCTCTCCAGCTCTCTTGGAGCCCCTTCAGGTACTGAAAGTCTGCAATAAGGTGACCCCAGAGCCTTCTCTTCTCCAGACCAAACAGCCTCAACTCTCTCAGCCTTTCCTCATATGAGTGGTGCTCCTCTAATTATAGTTGTGGCCCTCCTCTGGACCCAATCCCAAGAGCTCCATGTCTTTCCTGTGCTTAGGACCCCAGACCTGGATGCAGCACTCCAGGTAGAGCACAGGAGCTGAATCTCCTCCCTCATCTGCTGCCCACACTGCTTTGGATGCAGCCCAGGACATGTCTGACTTTCTGGGCTGCAAGTGCACATGGCCAGGGCATGTCCAACCTGTCATCCACCAGCATTCCCAAGTCCTTCCTGCATCACCCAATCTGTACAATAGTAGGGACCGCCCTGACTCAGGTGCAGCACCTTGCACTTGGCTTTGTTGATTCCCAGGGCTCCCATGGATTCACTTCTAGAGCTTTTCCAGGCGCTTTTCACTGCAACAAGTACATACTGCTGACTGATGCTCAATCTGATAACACCTCATTTCTTTCAGGCACCTTAACAGCCAGGAATGCATTACAGGAGCAGGAAAAATTGTTTTGGTGGTTCTGTCTGCATCAGCAGGGCCAGAAAGCACGAGACAAGCTCTGTACCACTGACTGTGGTGGGCAGATAGAGAAGCCACTGACGGAACCTGTTGAAGATCTGAGACATGTCACAGACAGCTTGCACATGCTTGCCAAACCAAACCAAAACCCAGCTTTATAGCTGTAGATAATTTAGGGAAAAGAAGCATCATTTCTGTACATTTCATTCTTACAAAACATACACTTCCAGTGCTGAGAAAGAAATCTGTAGCTGAAAATAGCAGCCTTTGATCTTTTCAAATTGAAATCTCAGTGTGACAATTTTCTTGGCAATAAGGATAAGCAGTGGATGACAGCCCAGAAACTTCTGTTTCAGAAGCTTCAGTGGAAAACTGCTATTTTTTTTCCTGGAGTCCCCATCGACAACAGGTCAGTCACATAGAACTTTTCTTACTTAGGGGGTGGGTTATATCATAGTCTCATCGACTTCATTTGCTTTATCTCTCCATGCTTCAGTACAGTTAAGAATGCACCAACACGCTGTGAAGACCACAATTTGAAGCACTATCAGGATTTTTACTCACTGTTTAATCTGTAAATATAATCAGAGATCCACTACTTTAATTTGGAATGTTATCTTCTCTCAGTAAAGTCTTTTCTTTCTGCAGTTACTAAAATTAGCCATAAAACCATATTCCACTCTCTTCACGTAGATAGTGCTGCAGAAGTAAAAGGAAGTGGAGTAAATCTGTAAGCTTGCCCTAAGACAGTGACTGAAATCCCCGTGGTGCAACACCTTGCAGGGACTTTACTGAAGTTCATATTGACAAAAGAAGGGACTACTCTCTTTTCTGACACCTTTTTGTATCTTGAGCAAAGAAACAATTCAGAACCTGCAGTGTGATCAGAATATCAGAATGCCTTCTGCCTCCTGTAGCCGATTTCTTATTTGTTGTTCCACAGGTTTTTTTTCAGAAAGAAGTGAGAACAAACTAAGCAAACTGGAATGAATAAGAAACTCCCCTGCTTTTGCGTTCACTTCTCATGCTTCTGATAAAACACCAGGTACACACTGATTTCAAAAGTCTAGTGCTGACATTTAGGAACTATTTTACATTCTGAAAGTACACATGAATGAGATCCTGGAATGTGAACCTCTGCTTGGCTGTTATCACTTAAGAAGCTGACATCAGCAAAAGCCAACTCCTGTGCGAGTGAACAAGCAGCAAGCCCAACAAAGACTTCTTTATCTAATGCTATTAGAGCGCAATCAAATTCAAGTTCAAGCAGAGCAATTCAGAGCCCTGGGAGCTGTCTGGCTTTTTTTGCACGTGCTGGCACCACAGCTCTCCCCACGGGGGAGCAGCTCGTGGGTATGGAACAAACCCGTCAGCACACTCGAACCAAGCAGAACCAGGAGGAGGAGGAGGGCTGTCATTGTGAACTCACATGTGGAAAAACTATAAACAAATTATAAACCATATATTCAAAGTAGTAACCGACTCATCGGCTCCTGCCGTATCCAAGTGGTTCAGGTTACGACAAACTCAGAGCACTTGAACTCACAGGGATTTAGATCTCATGTTTTCCTGGGGATATAAGTTACCAGCCTTGATTCTTTTCCTTTTCTCTCCAGCGGAAGACAGGACGTGGAGTAACACCCAGTAAAGAACGCATCGTTAAGCGTTTTGCTGTCCCCAACTATATAAACCTACAGTGAGTTCTCCAGCTAAACTCAGACTTTTGGGAAAGTGCACCTACCTCACATCGCTACCAAATTCCCCCGGCTTTGCTGACGTTCGCCTGTCAAAACAACTTTCTCTCGGGATATTTCAGCTCCACGCGCTGACAAACCCAGCCCCACGCACTGGCACCGCCCGCCCGAACCCCGCTCACCTGAAGCAGCGCCCGCACTCGCTCTGTGGGCGCACCGACCAGCAGACAGATCTCCAGCAGGCCCGAGGGCAGCACGTCCTCCATGGCACAGCGGGACAAGGCGGCTCCTTCCCTGCGGGCAGCGGCTCCTTCCCTCGGGACAGCGGCGCCTTCCCGCCCTCAGCGCCGCCCGGGCCCTCCCCGCGGCGTGGGGCGGAGCGCCCGTGCCCCACACGGGAACCCTCCCCGCCCGTCACGGCTCTGCGCACTTTGATTGGCTATCTCCCCTGGCACTCTAAGGAGCTGTGACCAATAAGAGCGGCAGCATGTGCGGCGGGGGCGGGGCTTTGGGGTGAGAGTGCTGAGGGGACGAAGGGCTGGGAGCTGAGGTGGCGCGGTCTCAGGCGTTGAGGTCTCAGGATTGAGGGATGAAAGATAAGAGGTGGGAGCTGAGGGGCTGGGAGGTGAGAGTTGGAAAGCTGAGGTGCTGGAGGATGGTGGGCTCTGGGCTGAGGGGCTCAGGGTTGAGGGACTGAGAGCTGAGGGGTTGAGATACCAGTGGCCCCGTTAAAAACTAGTGATGGGTTTGTGATTTACAGTCACGCGATTTCCAGGTTGGCATAGCCAAGGACTATACTATTTGCTAGTTTTAGGCAACAAGGTGAGGACCTAACTCAAACAAGAGGAGTCCCCATTTGTTCCTCCATCCCTGGAGGATCCAAGACCAGGCTGGATGGGGTTCTGAGCAGCCTGGCCTAGTGGGAAGCTGTCCCTGACCATGGCAGGGACTTGCAGCTGGATCTTTAAGTTCTCTTCCAACTCAAACCATTCCGTGATTCCTTCCTCACCTCGTTTCACTGTCTCACCGGGCCAGCCCCTGGGAAAAACACTTCCCGACTCAAGGTCGAGTTAATTTTTCTCCACGGGCTGTTTTCCTCGTGGGGCAGTTGGCCATAAGGGCTGAGGTGCCTCAGGGCTGGCTGTCACCCTGTCAGACACGGGTGATGTCATGGTCTGGCGCCTTGTTAAGCACAGCCTTTCCCTGCTGTTTGCTGCTGCAGGTGACTCAGCAGGACTGTGTCACTGCCACTACACGGGAGTTTTCTATTTACGTTTCCACGGGTCACAGTTTCAATGGACTGTAAGCACAGAGCTGGTGCAGGCTGCGTGGTTCCCCTCCGGAGCAGCAGAGGCACAGCACAGGGAACTCCAAGGTTTCTTCTTGAGCTGCTTAATCTAAATACACCATGAGTCACTCCATATGTATTGGCTCTGTGCAGATCTGCGCTGAGAGAATGTAATTCCTCTGGGACCACAGCATAAAGTACCCGAAACTAGAGATCAGTTTCTCTGAAACTGGAGGTACAAGATCAAGTTTCATCACAACCACAAACATTTTTTTGTGGAGTAGTGTTCTGGTATTTTAAATGCAAAAACATTCTCAGTCTAAATGGTTCCAGGATTTCATGAACTTCTTGTCAGTTCAGGGGTCAAAACAGGTTTCCTCAAAAAGTATAAAGAACGAGGCCATATTATTGTTTCATGGAGGTTTTATTTGAATTTTTGTGGTGTTAAAGCTCAGGATTATACAGCCTCTGGTTGTCTCAAATTTTAAGGGAGACAAACATCCAGGATATAGGAAACTGTTCATATAGCAGTGACTAAAAGAAGAAAATTCTTAAAAACCTGGCAGTTTCAGGGATCATTTCTCTAAAGTGGTAGAAGAAGATCCAAGGATCAAAGATTCATGAACTCTGAGGGATTGTTAAAATAATCTTGTTTAGCCTGTGTAGCCCAGGTCACAGAATCAGAGTGAGTTCTGTATTGATGCTGTAACTTCTGGCTGAAGCCATGTAACAGTCACTGTTAAATGCTGGGCATCTCATTTTTAGTTTCACTTTTTAGCTTAGCTCTTTGTCACTGGGTCATGTTACATTGCCTGTTGTTTGAACAGACTTTTTACTATGAAAAGACCTCTCTGCAGAGTTCAAGGTTATTAATCTCTATTTCTAAAAGATTATACAGCTCATAATTTTAAAACTCATTTCCTGATCACTTTTGTGCCTCTTTTATCAAAAATTTCAAAGTTTTCCTGTATTATTTTTGGATCAGGAACACCAAAACCAAAGCTGTATTATTGCTGAATGCTCAGTGGTAAATCACATTGCTGTTTCTGACTGATATCCCCACCTAATTAAAACAGAGACAGACAGATACATGAATCATTCAGAAAGGGTGTAGTGTTTAATTAGTTATCCACTGCAACACAATACAGTTTTCTTAGGGTTATTATTTCCAACATGACAATCCCACATCTTACATTGCTTGACCTATGACTGTGACCAAACATTTGACCATATTATAAGAAAATTACAAATGAACCAAGACTATTAAGCAATTCATGTCACCCATAGTTAATTAATCTGTATCATGATTATCTTCTGATTTCTCTGCTATCTGCAATGATAAATACTGGATGATTCTTGTTCATAATTAATGTAGCCCTCAAAGCAAAGATACGGTGAAGTTAATATCAAAACAGAACTCCAAGATGAAAGGTACTAATGTTAATCTGGTGAAATCTCAAGAACCCTGGCAGCAGGAAACCTGCTATATGGGGTCACTCATAAGAGACAAAATCATTCACATAGAGAAGAATTCCTCTGTTCTAAAAGAGATTCATGTAGTTGAGTAATTTTCATCCTAAGAAAAATTGTCAACTGAGGAAGAAATGCCAGCTTTTAATATGTGTTTTCTTTTTGTAAGATCACAAATAGAGTAAATGTTTGTTTGTTTGTTAACTCTCTGAGGTGGTACTGGGCTGCTGAATGCAGAAAAAAATGCTGTTCTTGATATGTCTTCAACATGGGAAAGGCTTTATCAGACCTACAGGGCCATATCTGAATAATTAAAGATTCTCTTGGCATAGGATCTAATTTACCTTCCAAATACAGTGTTCCTGTTTTAGCCAGACTGTCTCTGTTAAGGGGAGAAAATAATTTCACCAGTTGTGTTTCTTTGATGTGATCTTGCTTATAAAATAACTGAGTGACTTGTTGAGTTGTAGACACCTGCACTGCAAACACCTCAGTCCTGAGGGACGTGGGCCAGATGAAGAGTCAAGACTCTGAATTTCAGGAGAGCAAATTTTCAGCTCTGTAAGGAATTAGTGAATGGCACCCCCTGGGAAACTGCTCTCAAGGAACTGAAAAGAGCTGGCAGCTCTCTGAGGACAAAATTCTTTGACTGCAAGAGCCTTTAATTCCCATGTGTAAGTAATGAAGCAAGGAAGGCAGGAGAATGGCATGGGTCAGTCAGGACCTCCTGGTCCACCTGAAGTGTAAGAAGGAAATGCACAAGCAGTAGACCAAGAGACAGATATCCTGGGAAGAATATAGGGACACTGCCCAGATGTGTAGAGATGGGATCTGGAAAGCTAAAGGCACAACTGAAGCTGAATCTGTCAAGGCATTTTACAGGTATGTTGGTCAAAACTGGAAGATTAAAGAAAGAGTCCACACACACACACACTCCCAACACACACAGATAAATAAGATGGGAGAACTGCAGAAAACCAACATGAAGAAGCATGATTTTCACTCATGCTTGTGCCCCTTTCCAAATAGTGCTAAAAAGTACACATTGACTAATTGAGGGCTTGTGCAACCTGCAGAGTTTCACCATGATGGGTGTAAGGTCTGCAGGAATTTTCATTTTGAAACTGAATACAGACATCACTCATGTTCTGTATTTATTGATAGTTAAATCCCTTTCTTGGGCTTATGATCAAGCTTGTGGCACAGCAGTATCTGTAGGTGAGAACTGAAACTCAGACCACTGCTACCTTCAACTGCCTGGCTCACAGGAAGATACATGGTCTAGAAAGGTGATGGATGCCCCATCCATGGAAACATTCAGGTCAGGCTGGACAGGGCTCTGAGCAGCCTGATCTAGTTGAAGATGTCCCTGATCATTGCAGGGGGATTGGACTTGATGACCTTTAAAGGTCACTTCCAACCCAGACTATTCCACGATTCTGATTTCTATGCTATGCACAACTGCATAAATAAGAAATCTCTGTTCTGTCCAGTAAGAACTATGTGTTCTAGCCAAAGAGAAGACAGGACACACAGCTTGACCTGTGCTGCTCTAATACATATCAGACAACTCTTCAGTCTGGAAATCCATTTAAAAACACCACCTCTCAGGATTTTAAACTCCTTATCCCTAAATACAGTACTTATGTTCTTATCAAGGTCATTCATAGGGCGAGGGATTTATTTTGAACAAAACTCAGCTAGTCAGGTTGACATATTCTCTCCAATATTAGCATTTCTCATTTTATATTCCTTCTTCCAGAATAATGAAGCAGGAGACTTCTGGCAATCTGCAGTGAAAGATCTTTACTGAAAGACCTAACATTTCTTTCATTCAGGACTGTTCACTTTCTAAATTTACACTGAAATTAGCAACCAAGCAACTACTGACTATGCAAATCAAATCAGGATTTTCAAATTAGGGCCCTGCACAGACTTAAAATTCCTCTCTTAGTGCCTCAGAGACTTACTGCCATTCTTAATAACGCTACAAAAACCTACTATGAGAATTCTTTATTGTTGCAGGTGTTGTCCAACTGAGTGCAATGACTTTGAGTTCAAAATTGTTCTGTAAGAGGTCACCAGGCTGAGCATAAACATGTCAGAGGGGAAGGACAACAGTTCAGAATCTCTGCACCTACTCACAGTTTCATTTGCATCTTCTTTCTTTTTTACTTGTCTTGTCTGGTTCGTGCTGTCACCATTTATGGTATTACAGGATACAAATTTTCTGCAACATTGACTGTCATTTGTCACGCATGTCTTTAAGAATACATGGATGTGTTTCACTGGCATTACAGAAAAATGCCATCATGGAGCAGGTTTTACAATGTGTCATCATGTGGGATTTGTGTTCTCAGCTTGAACCTGCCCATGTGCTGGAGAAGTCATCTACTGCCTCCTATTTCCTCAGCTCTTGAGCTATGGAAATGTACCCCCAATTCAACCTTTTGTAGGGAAATACATCCCTTAAAGCTCAGATCTGCGTGATTTATCCACATGTGCTGAAGGATTTTGTCATGCTTCTCTGTCACCTCTGAGAAAGGGAGAGCGTGTACTAAAATCAGGCAGCAGAGGCCTGGAGCTGTGCTGTCTCCATCCTCAGAGGTTTTCAAGAAGAGACCGAAGAAAGCTGTGAGCAAACTCGGCTGACTTGACAGCTGACCCTGCTTCGTGCATGAGGTTGGCCTACAGATCTCCTGAGGTTCTCTCTGACATGGATGATCCTGCCATTCTCAGGGGCTCTGTGTACTAATACAGCAGGAGGGTTAAAAATTTGTATATGAAGGAAACTAGATGTTAGAATTATAGCAAACAAAATAGGGAAAATCCTCAGCCAGTTGTACAGTCAATGACCTTTCAAATGAACACAGTTTTTCTGTGATGAGATAACTGAGCCCCAAGGAAATAGCTTTGGGTGTCAATGCAGCACTTATTTCTCATCACCTCTATATTTCTGATAAGGAGGCTGGCTGTAGTTTTATTTTTTAAAGAAAAAAAAAGGTGAAAGTCCTAGGAGGGAAAAAAAAAGATTAGCTTTATCACAGCCCCCGCATCTAGAGAGATGTAGCAACACTGAGCTGTCAGGCCTTGGCAAAGAACCAGACTAATGTGAGTGCTCTGAATATTAGAAACACTTCTCATTGTAGATACTGTGAGATATTCCCGAGGCTACAGAAGAGCTTATTCCTGAATCCCATCACTCCAGGGGCAGTTTCAGCAGTGTTTTATTTATGTGGGATGCATGATGTGTCCCTCAAATCCGACTGGCTTAATATGACATTTATTATACTTCCAGTTCTTAACCATCTGGCACAATCTTGGGCAGCCAAGGAGATTTTGCAGCTGCTTTTTATAGTAGCATTAAGATTTCATAACATTTGTTCTTTTACAGCATTGCTGTAAGAGAAATGCAGACTCAGAATTCCTGAAGTGGTGGGACAAGAGAGAGAAGAGGTCAACTAGTGCACGAGATTGTCAGTCAGATACAGAAAATAAAATTTCAGATTGACTAGTTTTTGTATAATAGCTTCTTGTATACATCACTGTAAGAAACCTTAAAATACATCAGCATAGATATCACCATTCATAACTATGAACTACTTTTTGCTATTTTTAATTTAATAAAATATGCTTGCTTTTTCTCTCTGGAATCTGGGGAATCTCTTGGGATACTCCACTGTGTTCGGAAACGATCTATCAGCAGTTTCATAGCTCGAGAAAAGCATCATATAGTAAACTTCACACTTAATTAATTTTAGCTTCATTCAATGCATATTAAAAGCCAAACTTTCCCTCTTGATTTTTTTGTAGCAGCCCTTACATCACTCTCATTATGAAAAAACAGCATATGTAAACAAAATGACCTTTGTTATATAAAAAACAGTCTTCTTTAAGGTGGTGAACTCTTTATATATGAATAAGGTTTTCATTTTTAAATATTCACATAACAAAGCTGTTGAAGAAAATTAATCCAGGATGGATCCAACCAGAATAGCCATCTTATTTTCCATGTAAAATAACCAGCTTCCAAGTGACCTCTGCTTATCTCCAGATAAAAAATGCTTTAAGAAGAACCACAAAAAGGCAGCACAGACCAAGTATCCTTTAGAGCAGCCTAACACAGAGAATTCACAGGTATTAGCCAGTGTGGCTGTGGGTAATGTGAGACCATCCTAACTTGTCAGCATTCCATGCTGCTGCTCCTCATTCGTAGCAGACAGTGCTACGTTGTGGAGCAAAACCTCATGAAAATCTTTTGTAAGCACAGAAGGGACAGAACAATCTCACATTATTGTATCTGAAGCTAGGAAGATGTGGACTAGACAGATGTGCCACAAGGTGGTTGAAAACTGGCTGGACCATCCATTTCAAAGGGTTGGGGTGAACAGTTTGAAGTCTGTCAGCTGAGTGAATGGAATCCTCAGTGTTTGGTATTGGGCTAAAAATACTTGGCATCTTCACCATGGATGTGGACCATGGGGTGAAAGATGTCCTCAGCAAGCTGGGGATGCCACCATGGGTGAAGGCTAAAAGGCAGAGCGGCCTTAAGAGAAGGCTAAGGAGAATCCAAGAGCCATTCTCCTGAAGAAGGGTCATAAAGAAGAGCAACACAAACTCAGAGGCGCACAGTGGGAGCACAAGAGACAGTTCAAAGTTGCAGCAAGGGATTATTCATTGAATACAAGGAAAAAAGTCTTCACCATGAGAATGATTAAGCACTTCAGCAGGTTCTCCAAGGAGCCAGTGTGACCTCCTTCTTTAGAGATTTTTGAGACTTGGCTGGATGAGAAGCACAGCAATCCGATCTAACTTTGAAGTTGTTGTTGCTTTGAGCAAAGAGTTAGACAAGAGACCTCCAAAGGTCCCTTCTAAACAACATTTGTATTTGATTCTATAATTAAGCCCATGTTGCTTTATTTGCATCCGAGGTTCCTTAGAGATTTAACAGTGCAGCAGACATAGAACAAATTTCAACTATTTGCATGGCTGAACATATCGTCTACTTTTAGGTGTGCTGGTATAGCACTATAAAAGGAGTGTATTTAAATATTGCCTGACATATCAAATATAGTAGTTAGGCACATGTTGCTGTGTCATGTATGACTGAAACTGGGCAGAACATAACCTCATAAATAATTAACTCCTAGTTAATCATGTGTCAACTTCTACAGTGAGAGCAAGGAGGATTCTGCACAACTGACTTTATAGAGAAAAGGGCATTTGTACAAACACTACCCAATAGTCTGTGTGTGTTTTCCATGTTACACTTCTAATGTTAAAAAGAAAAACAATCAAATTTTGGGTTGGAAATCTTAACTGACAGTGTGACCTCACTGTCTTGTTTTCTGTGGTTCTTGTTTATTCCTCTGTAATGGCTATTTCAGCTTTCTGTAGGGCATCCAGTTAGTTGAAGAACAGAGAGAATATCTTACCTACCAGAGTGAATTATTCATCAAAAATATTTTAAGAAATAATTTTTAGAGCAATTTAGGCTTTCTTTTCTGGCATAGTTGAATCTAATATTATTTTCCTTGTTTCAATTTATTTTTCTTTGGTGGTCGGAGAATTTTTCAGAGTTGATTCACCTATAATCTTCTATAAGAGAAACCCACCAAAATATAACATTTTACGTGAGGAAGTAACATAATCTGACATAAATGGAAATGACTGAAAATTATAAGAGTGGGTTCATATTCCACAAAGATTAACCTTATGTCCAATTTTCAAGTGTCAGAAAGAGCAAACCATTAATGACATCTGGCCTCCCTAGTACAGGATGATTCTCCTGAAGGGTGGTTCTTAATTTTCTGTGTTTGCAGAGCACACACAACACCAGGAGCCCAGCTTGGTTATCTGCCAAGTTAAAATATGTTACAGGAGTGTTCATGGTGACTGTGGGAAAAAAAGAGAGTTCTTTTATTTTATTATGAGTTGTTGTGAGGGCAAAGACAGTTACTGATGTGGAAAAGGAGTTTGTCATATGATTTGGGAAAGCTTCCTCCTAAGAGAAGCAGTGACTCAGAAAACACTGCTCATACCTCCTGTAATATTGTCACCAATGCTGTTCACCTACTGAGAGTAAAAGTGATGTAATACAAAAACATATAGAATTATAGTTTGTATTAAGTAAGTTTGTATGAAAAACTAAAATCAGATCTAGCCCAAGCTAGAGTTTGAAATAAATTCATTAGTACTTTTATAGAGAAAGGTAATTACTTGTATGTCCTGGCTAAAAAAAACCCACATTGTTTTGAGTTTTCATATTGTGCAGACTGAAGACTGAACGTTTTCTTATTCGTTCTGTTCCCAACTACATTTTTTGTATTGGCAAGTTCACTTGCTGCATCTTTCCTAAAATTAAGCCTTCAGTTCTTTTTTTTTTTTTTCTTCAGGATCAATCCCACACAACTCATTATCGCCTTGCAGCCTGAGACTGGAAATGCCTGAGGGCGGGAGGCGTTTCTCTGAGTGGAGCTCAGTCATCCTGCAGAGCAGGGCACCGGTCCAAGGCTGAGGAAACAGCACAACAATAACCAACTGCTTTCTGGTATCTTTCTTAAAGTTCTCCATTGTTTTAGAGAAAAGCTGGTTTACATCTTTCAGCAGATTGCATTTTGGCCCCTTCACCGAACATGGCTGGAAGGGACATTAATATAAATTGTGAAATACATCATTCTGCATTGTCCCTTTTGCACCAAAGGAGAGGTGATTTTTAGAGCATGTTAGGAATGTGCAGTTTGGCACAGCCATGTCAGGCATTTCCTTTCAGACCTTTCTTCAGGCACTGCAAGTTGCTCATAGGTCAAAAAGCCAATCATACACTGATAGAATCCATGTGTTTTTGATGACCATAGTACATGCTGCTCATAAAAGCTGGTTCAACAAAATTTCTGGTGTCTTTCCTGTCTTTCCATGCAGCATTGTTTAATTGAGAAAGCACATTAGTGGAGTTCATAAATATATCCACAGACAGATTTTCCTGAAAAGTCTTTTCATTAATTCATATTTTTTTTTGTCCCACATTTAACAAGATTTTTCATGGAAGCTTTCTTTCAGAGATTTGCTGCCAATATATTGCACACCACTAGAGCTGACTGACTTGAACAAGATACGATCACCTCTTCATAGTGACATGCATGATTACTCCTGCAAATCATGCAATTATGATAAAGATTTCAAAGGAAAGAAGGTAATTTATTTATGCACTGTGCAGAAACATTCAGTCTCTTGTGGAGCAAAACCTGAATCTCAATATGGAAGTCTTTAGAGTAACTGTAACGAGACCAATCAGCTAACCAGGAAGGAATTAAAGACGTTATTATTAAAGCAGTGCCAAGAAAAGTGCTACAGGGCACTGTGCTGCAGTATAGAGTTACAACATGCTATAAAGGCTGTGTTTATTTCAATATCAACATCTTTAAAAAGCAGCAAATTTTGTTTGGGAGGCTGCAACCCTCGAGTTTCCAAGTGATCTGGACCTTTCTAATTCTTGTCAAATAACAACAGACAAGCCTTCTGTTTTTCAGCACAGCCAAAAAGCAAGCCTTAAACATAAACAGCATTAAAGCTTTGGCACTGAGCAGAATTTGTAATTCAGCACTAAGCCAACTATTGAATTTATTTTTCCTAGCACCTAAATACCCCATGGGGCTTATAACACCACTGATGCTCGGTGCCCCACAGCCCCATGGCAGTGTTTTCTCTGAAGAGCTTACAGAACCCACAGCCAAGCAACATGGGCATGTTTTGTCTTTATTCTCTGAGTACAGATGGCATTCAGTTCTGCTAAGTTAAAATAAATATCAGAATTTAAATATAACAGCCACATCCTCCAGACAAGTGATTGCATAAATATGCAAAGTCTGTGGCCTTGCTTTCATATTAATTTTAACTGCATCTCACTTGCATCATCAGGCAAGGTTTTCTCCTTATTATCTTTCACTACCTGTCTCATTTCAGACAGCAAAGCCAACTACAACACATTCCAACTCCATGATAACAGAACATCCATGGCTACCTCTGTAGTCAATACCAGAGCTCTGAAATGGTGTGCTTACCCCTCCAGTCGCCAGCAAGGAAAAGGAGAAGGGTGCATGAGATGAAGATTCAAAGGTTGCCAGTGCGTAAGCAACAGCTACTGATTTCTGCTCTCCTATTCTCTTCAAGGTAGAAAGAGCATACCCAGCTTGTCACAGCTTTCCCATGAGATTTCTAGCTCAGGTCATCTCATTCATCCTGTTTCCTGTGCTAGGGAGTGCTTAGTCTCAGCCAGGCATCTGCTCTCACTCCTTAGGATGACCGGGGTCAGATTGCCTGTGATCACAGTAACCCTGAACTATGCACACTTGAAAAACAGGGGCTTTTAAAGTATCCTCTGGTTTCAGTGCTCAACATTTGTTAGGGTTGTTTTCACCTGTAGCTAAAGCATCACTGAAAAGCATAATGGAAATGCCCAGTGAATAATTTTGTCCTTTGTCATGTACAAGACGTTTTCTGTTTTGCCACAGGGAGACATGCAAGGTTTCTGTGAAAGCAAAGGGTCAGGATGCAGGCTGAGATCATCAGGTATTTCAGTTGTACAGAGTTTACAGACTGCCTGACCCTTACCTTTGGAAATATAGCCCACGATGGTTCCTAAAGAAGTCATTAGAACTTGTACTCCAGTGGTGCCTAAAGCCATCAGGATCCAGATTTTGTTAAATGCCATATAAACTCTAAGTCTTTCCCCTAGGGAACGTTTTCTCTCCTTTTCTCTCCTTTTCTCTCCTTTTCTCTCCTTTTCTCTCCTTTTCTCTCCTCTTTCCTCACCCTCATTGCATATTCTGCCCCAAGGCAGAATGGAAGCAGTTAGTGGTAGCTGTAAAGTGACTGCTGTCATATGAACACATCTCACTGCTAACTGTGGGGATGCCAACACTGATTTCTCTTCACATTTATAATTTTGTGACATTCAGCCACCCTCAGTAATGGTTCAGTCTGAATTGCAAATTAGTCTCTAGTCTCCCATCCTGCAAATTATCTACTCATCCAGTTTTAACTCCTGCTAATTGATAAAGAGAGATGAAATTCCCATTCCGGGGCACCCTGTCTAATTTCCTTGTTAGCCTTACTTCGAGCAGGGGATTAAGCTAGACCCCTCCAGAGTTCCCTTCCAACCTGAGTTTTTCTTTGATCCTACATTTTAAAAGAGATGGTGTACTGAGTGACCACGTCCAGGTGTTGTCAGTGGAGGAGCTGCAGGGGTGGTCTCTGTGAGAAGAGGCCAAGGACTCCCCTGTGTCAGAGCCAGCTCCAGCCATCTCTAAAATGGACCCACCACAGGACACAACTGGGACAATCAGTGACATTGGTGGCACCTCTGGGAAAACAGTTAAGAAAGGACAAAAAATCTGCACAGCAGCTGAGAGGAGTGAGAAAAATGTGACAGAAGCAGTGCTGTAGACACCAATGTCAGTGAAGAAGGAGGGGAGGAGGGGTTCCAAGTACCAGAGCAGATTCCCTTGTAGCTCATGGAGAAGACTGTGCAGGTTGTCTCCCTGGAGCCCATGGAAGACCCCTCTGGAGCAGGTGGGTGTACCCTGAAGGAAGCTGCAGCTTGTGAAGAATCCACACCAGAGAACTCTGCAGCCTGTGGAGAGGAGCTCGTTCAGGAGCAGTTTTCTGGCAGGACCTGTGGCCCGTGGGGGACCTGTGTTAGAACAATCTGTTCCTTAAGGTCTGTATCCCATGAAAAGGACACACACTGGAGCAGCTCTTGAAGAGCTACAGTCTGTGGGATGGATCCACCCTGGAGAAGCACATGAAGGATTCTATCCTGTTAGAGGGACTCCACACTGCTGCCAGGGAAGAGTCTGAGGAGGAAGGAGCAGCAGAGAGGAAGTGTCATGGGCTGACCACAGCCCCTATTCTGCATCCCCCTGCACTGAACAGAGAGAGGCGGGGGTGTAGAAGAGTTGAGAAGAAAGAAGTGAAGCTGAGCCTAGGAAATAGGAGAGAGAGGGAGCAAAGTGTTTTCAGCTATATCTTTTCTTCTCACTATCCTGCTTTGTTTTTAATTGGAAATAAATACAAATAGTTTTCCCCAAGTCTATTTTGACTGTGATGGTAACTGGTAAGGGATCTGTCTATCTTTATCTTGACCTGTGAGCTTTTCCGTGTCATTCTTGCCCTCATCCTGCTGAGGAGGGAGAGGGAGAGCAACTGGGTGGCATTTGTCAGCCAGCCAAGGTCAAATCCAGTACTGCAGACTGAAATAATAAAACTTTGTCAATTTAAATTCTTTCAATTGTCAGTTTCAGTTCTTTGCTTTCATTGCTGGTTTTTTTGGTGAATAAATACAAGCTTGATACGTTTAACACAGATGATTTCTCAACAGGTCAAGAAAAACAAGAACCCAGTAGCAAGACAGTACTAAAAGCTGGCAAACCAGAGTAACTGTAAACTGAAGGACTGATTGGTTTCACATCCAAAGGTGAGCAGGAGTCATTGCAATCTACTTTCCTCCACTGCAGCTTTTTTGTTTTTAAGTTTTAATCCTCTGTTCTCACTAGTGTCCACTTGTTTTTCCAGAAGTAGAAAAAAATTACTTCTGGTAGCATTCAAAGGAATAAGGAAAGTACAAGCTTGGAAAAAGGCTGCACACATTTACTGGTGAGTACTGTGCAGCGTTTGACTTGCATGTGTTGATGAATCCTGATTTGAATGTTTCAAACAGAAAAAAAGCTCCCAAACCTCAGCAGCTGCAGAACAGTTACAGGCCCAATGACAGCTAAGGAATTTGCAATGCCAAGTAAAGAATGTCACAGTGGATTTGCAATTAGATATTAGGACGAAATTCTTTACTGTGAGGGTGGTGAGGCATTGGCACAGGTTGCTCAGAGCAGCTGTGGATGCCCCATCTCTGGAAGTGTTCAAGGCCCGGCTGGAGGGAGCTCTGAGCAACCTGGTCTAGTGGAAAATGTCCTTCCCCATGGCAGGGGTTGGAAGGAGATGATCTTTACAGTCCCTTTCAACCCAAAGTCTTCTGTGATTCTATGATAATGATTTTCCTGAGAAAGAGAGGGGAAAAACTGTATGCCATTGATGCATTTTATGACAGATATGAGAGCTGTTTGTGGCACCCTTTAAACATGCAGGCTCTTCCTGGAAGGAGCCTGCCTTTGTAAGGGTGTGCAAACATCCTGGATGCAGATAATGGAACTGTAAACAAAGGTCCACTTTTGACTGGTGGTGTGGGCCAATGTGGTATAAGAAAACAGTTGTTACTCTGTAACCAGATAACAGCTATCTTCCAAGACTACCCACAAGTAACCAACTATGCAAAAGCTGGTGACAGGTAAGGGTGTTCCACAGCATTTGAATTTCTGAGTTTCACTGCCAAGTAGTTTTTTTATGTTAGCAGGCCAAAGCAAGTGCTCTCTCCAGCCTGTCATGCTTCAGGCCTGTAAATATAAAGATGATTGCTAAGTTTTGAAAGTGTAGTTCCTGCTTGTAACAACTGTGGAGCAACTTAGACCAGCATTCGAACTGACATTTGACTGAGATGAGACCACTTAGAACAGAGGGAGCTTAGATTGGCCTTCAGCTTGGATACTTCAGATGGTACCTGAAGACTGATATGATAAATCTCAGATGAGTTGTTCTAATAAGGGTGCAGAGACACAAGAATAAGTAATACATACATATGGGGAAATTGCAAGTTTCTCAAGGAACATTTGCATGTCTGCATTTTTCCAGCTACAACTGAAGAGGAAAAAAATCCCACGCTCATGCATTCAGTGCTTAGTCTGCCATTGAAATGACTAAGCAGATGATTATGGAGGGCTTTTTCACATTTTTGTTTTGACTGCTAACAATTAATAAGATTGGCAAATGACTCTGCCTGAGAGGTTGGGTCTAAGTTTATAGTTCAGATGAACAAAAACTAACAAGCTGGATTTTCCTTCCCTGCCAGCCCACTCATTTTGGGTAGTACCAGCAGCATTTTCTATTATGCACAGTAATGCTGCTACTTGGTTCCTCAGGTTTAGAAATTAAATAGTTCTATCTGCACCTCTCTTCACCACGTCTCATGTCTGTAATATCACAAGGGAAAAATCAGTGTGCAGCTTTCTTCTCTGTCAGGCAAACAGTGTTGGTTGCCATCATGCCTTGACATTCAGGACCTAAGCTGCCTTCTTGGTTTCTCATCTGTGCAGATAAAGCAGGTACAGTAGCTCCACGGGATTTATTTTATCCAGCTTATTTACCTTGCTCCATCTGTTCAAAGCAAACAAACAGTGTGAACTGGGCAGGTAAAAGGCTGAACTAGATGTACAGAGATAATTACCTCTGTTATATTTTATTCAGCTAGTGCTCTTCAAATTTAATAAACAAGGAGATCTATCAGACACAGATGAAGAGCATACTTTCTTCTTTTATGCTTTGTATGGAGTGCACATCCTAAATGGAAGCAAGGAATTTCAAAAGTACCTACTGGTTTTGACTATGTTTTAATATATTGAGTTTGAAGTAGCTTAATAGAAATTTTCAGAAAGGCTTCCTCTGTGACTGTGGTTTCAGCCAATATAAATTGGACATGTATGGGCATCGTGGCTTCTTGGCAGCTGAGGACATCTCTGAGGAAACTTCAGGGAAAATTATTTACCCTTTCTCTACAAAACAGAAATCAGATAAAATGCAGTTGAACTGTGGACTTCCTATCCCTTCTCTTCTGCTGCTGCTAACAGAGGAGAAAAACCTACAATTATTCATTCCTGCCAGTGTGTGAAATCAAAGTCCTGTTTTCTCCAAAGGATCTACCTGGAATGAACCATTTCCTATAACTGAGCTCTTGGGTTTCCCTCACCACAAAGTACTCCTTTTACCTTCCTTTTTATGTGCAGTGTCTTCCAGCTGACTAAATCCCAGGTCTTTTTATCTACGGTGTCCTAGTTTGAAAAGACAGGT
>VZTT01016542.1:24291-35441 GCA_013400855.1 Buphagus erythrorhynchus | reverse complement strand
TGACAGCACAGCAATATCAGAGCAAAATTTTTCCATAATTTTTTTTTTCCTGGAAAGTACTTATAATATTTAACAGTATCAATTTAACAAGACATTAACAACAGCTTCAGCTGTCCCCAGCTGCTTATGCTGTGTATTATTTTCAGGGCTGAAAATCTTGCAGCTGCTCTCTAAAACTAACTGGGAAAACCATCAGAAATATGAGATCTCCTATAGAGATGAAGACAACATCCCACCTCTGTGACCTTGACAAGGTTAGGGTAAGGTTTAACTTAAGATCTTTGGCAGTTCAGTTCAAAACAGGATTCTGTTTTCTACTAGTAATATGGTTTGTGGCATCCCTCTTGTCAGCCCTGCTCACATGGTTGGGCTCTTCCAGTTAAAAAAAAAAACGTTTTCAGAAAGAGATGTTCCCTTCCTTTTCTGCCTTTGCATTTACTAGGGAGGCACCATACAGCTAAGGCAAACACTGCTGCTGCCAGATCACTGTGATGCTTTCTGAAACAAGTAGAGGAGCAAACAACCCAACATTATCCTGAACACCTAGGAGCCAGTGACCTGGTGTAAGTGACACTGTGGTCCTAGTGATGCCTGGTACTCCCAGAGCCTCACAAAAGGGCAGAACATCCAGCACGTAATAAAACAGATTATTGTAGGTTTTTTTTTTTCTGCTAGAGAGTTAGAGTTTTGCTAGAGTTGCTAGAGAAAACCCTCACAACTCTGCATGTAACTCCTCACACAAAATACCAATGTATTGTGTTTTATTTTTTTTGCTGGAGTTGGGATTAAACGCTCGAGAGACAGTATTGTATTAAATACAAATTTTTATTTGTATTATAGTGAGTTTTACAGCACTTCTAGCTAACAAGCTAAAAATGGAGATATATTTCACTTTCTACAAGGCCTTTTAAGGCTAAACTGTCTAATTAAGAAAAACTACTTAAATTATTTTTACTTTTAACTTAACAGCTAATCACTCATGACTCACCATGTGGATTTTTTTATTCAATTAAACAAGATTTCACTTAGATTTATGAAGAAGCTGAAGAAGAAGAAAACCTTTGTCTTAAAATTTTCATTTTGCTTTTTATATATCGCTATTTTCAAAACCCTAAATTTTAAATTTTCTACCATGTGACATTGCACACTTCTATTTAAACTACACACCCATGATCCTAGTTCTATCACTCAATTTTGGAATCCTTCTCCATGGCCTCAGGTCAAAAGCAGTGCCCTCCTGTGGGTCGGTGCCTGTCAGCATGGAGAGTCTAGAGTCCTCAGTTTCCAGGGCTCCAACACCAGGTAAGTATTTACAGACTGGTAACACTGCACACCTGAGCCTTGGCCATAGGCTAACCTGGAGGAAAGGGGTCTTGTCCAGCAGATACCATTTATATACTGAGGAGAAGCTGACAACTCTGTTTTTCTCTGACTGAAAGGATTTTTTTTCTTACTGAGATCATAAGTTGAACAGATGAACCTTGAAGGATCTGAAGGTAAATCTAGGCTCTGAGATACATTAGTAATAAATTAGTAGAGCCTCAGAATGTAGAGATATTAGAAATACAATAAAGTAGCTGCAGACAAAATAGTAGTAACTAGCTTTAAGGAGAAGAGGGAAAGAAGGGGATAAAATGTGTCCTATCTGTGCCTGTTTCCCACTGTGCTTGTCCTCTGCAGATCCAGAGCCGGGAGGTGAAGAACAAATCATGCTTGATCAAGCTAAGCTCGAATTTGACAATCAAGGGATTCTGGTGGCTTGACAATAAGAGTGGCAGCAAATGTTGACAGAGTGTATTTGAACATAATTTGAAAGCTGTGAATTCTAATTTCACTAGTCCAGGTTATAGCTTTGAAACTAGCACTAACTCATGCACTAACCAAATCATATGTCACCATGGTGAGTGAGTCCTTAGAAAGATACAGTCACCCCAGTTTTGTTTGCTCACACAACAAATCCCAGTCAACATCACGCAGCCCCACCCTATTCAGGCCTACATTAGGCAAAAAATTACATGAAGTCCTGCTGGCACCTGTAGAAATACACAGTTGGGGTGGCTGTGGGAGTTTTGCAGACATTTAAAGGAAATGCAAAGTAATGTCAAAATTGGCAGTAAGTTAATTACTTGCTTAAGAAGGTTCTTTTAATTCTTGCCAATGCCTAAATACTCAATGGCAGCAAATCTGTCTAACTGCTTCAAGGCCCTCCTAGTTCTATGTTTTTGCTATTAGAGACCCAGAGTATTTTACACACCTCAGGTATTTTTAAAAATATACTGCAGATGCAGTGTTAAATCTCTTGTTCTTGAAAAAAGTAATACCTGTGCTGTTTGTGAAAGATATTTTAAATGGACAGAGTTCCTATTGTTTTCTAAACTAGCAAGTATCAAATGTGCTGAGTTAATCTTTATTGTCCTGTCACAAAAGAGATGAGATTTTATTTAGATGTTGAAGTGAATGATCTGTGCTCTGGGTAAAGGTAGTCTCTAGGTAAAGATAGCTTACAGTGCAAGAATGAATTTTTGTTAAGTTCACCTAGGGGCATACTTTGTATGCTAATATGAGCCAGATAAAACTGGTCAGTCTGGGCTGATGTTCCATTAGGGTTTGTACTGATTTTGGCCAAACTGATTCATTTATAGTAAATTAATTTACCCC
This sequence comes from Buphagus erythrorhynchus, assembly GCA_013400855.1. Lineage (NCBI taxonomy): Eukaryota > Metazoa > Chordata > Aves > Passeriformes > Sturnidae > Buphagus > Buphagus erythrorhynchus. The sequence goes on along the minus strand of VZTT01016542.1, from coordinate 32,783 downwards.
ATCATGATATTGCATGACAGACTCTCTCTTTCCAGGAAAAGCCAACCACATAATTTTTGTGGTCTTTTGGCCCAGCTGTTTTTTACAAATGATAAGGACTTTGTATGTCATAAACCAGCAACCGTTATCTTTAATTTGCATTAGTATGCAAAGCATGTCCATAAGTGAATTAAGTACGCAAAAATACATAATTTATAGCATAAATATCTAAATATTAAGCATATATATGTTTAAATTTTCACACTGGACACTTAAGCTAACGAAGAATAATGTTGTGTGAGTGGATTGGTTAATAAAATAGCTATTAATTTCTTGCATGTATGCCATAGGAAATACATATGTGTAGAATATAAAGGAATATGAGTTCTTGCTCCATTTTGTTAAAACTCTGTAGTGCTGTTTTGTGCCATCATACCTGGTGTGGTGTTCTAAGAGGGCTACACCACTGTCCATTTGTTTCACTCAGTACCATGTGCCTACAGAACATTGTCTGTTCCCACGGTAAATGGTTAAAGAGGTAATTACCAGAGTGGGAGAAGGCAAGGACACAAAATATGGTATAAAATAAGATCATTTAAATGTAGAACAGAGAATTATAACATTTATTTCTTCTATTCTTTAGCTGTTTCTTTGCTTTTTTCTTAAACAGTCTGAACTTGAGTTCACTTTTACTGGCTCAAGTAAATTTAAAGCAACTCCTTCTAACCCAAATGGTATCCTGGCATATGAATTCTTGCTTTCTTATGTTAGTGGCAGAAGATGTCTTCACTGCAGAGAAGAAGGGTTTCTAATGCATGACAAATTACATTTCAAAATTTGATCTCACTCTAAATCATCTGATCAAGTGAAACTATTCAAAGTTTCATGAGAACTACAAATTCATTAGAAGGTCCATTTTGTAACAGCATCAAATGTTACTTCACTGACCACATGTTCTCCAGACCCTTATGGCCCTTTAGCAGTATGGCTGAATTTCTTAAATGTAGATAAACTTCACTGAACAGCTGAATGCATCAGGAGTCTGTGGGGTAAAGCCTGGGCTGCTGTGGCCTTGGCTCCATGGAAAAGCATGACTGTATCTGATTGGGCTGCCCTGCATCTTGCTCTGCCTCTCCTCAGAGCCAGGTGGACTCAGGGCTCCCGGGTGGATTTTATAGAACCCATGATCTCCAGGGATGAAGGTAACTCAGCCAAAGATACAGCAAACAAAAGATCTTGAGCTTGATTCTCTAAATATTTGTGAAAAATGGCACTAAGCTTTATTGTCACTGTTGATAAATGAACAGAGTTTATTGTGCTTTACCCATTCCCATGAGAATGATTTAGTCAGCTGCCTCCCGTGTACCTATTAACACTCATCACCTTGGCAATGGGTTATCCAAACTGGACCCCTTACAAAAATCATCTTCAGTACCTTCTGCAAAAATCACCCTTGTATTTTATTTCAGAGGCCCAGGAAATCAGTCTGTACCACAGATTAGTTTGAAGAAATAGCAGTTAGGAAAAGCAAACAGCTTGGAAAATAAACATATTTGATACTGGAGCTCTTGAAAGACAATGAACATGAAACCTACGGATCTAGGTTTCACAGGGTCTCTTTTCAGAGAAAAACCATGTGATAAACAGTGTTTTTTGAAAAGGGAGAAGTTTCTTCTCTTGAATTACTCATTTTTACTCTTGACCATTATTCCTATGCTGGTTCCTGATAAAGCATACCATATCAAATAATAATATGGTATCATAGCAACATAAAGGAAACCAGTCTCACAGATTCTGAAAATGTTGATATAATTGCATTTAGCTATTGCAAAACAATTATTGACCTGGCATCTTCAAATAGCTTTATTTTCTGGTTAAAAAAGTGGTGCTACTATCTGATATGACACTGTGCCTCTAAGTTGCTTGAGGCTTCTTTTAAAGAGTCTCTAAAAGTCAATTCTTTTACTGCTAAACAACTTTGTCATGGCCTTGGCTCTTCAACTAGCAGTGCTGGAAAATATTTTTCTTTCATTTTAATGTCAACCACCAACCCAAAGCTGTCATTGCAACAACACTGAAAAAAAATTGTGTACCAGCTAACATCCCCTGCTGTGCAGTCTCTTTTTTCATGGAGTGGATGGGAAAACAGCTATTTCAAAAAACAACTCACTAAGTTGCGTAACATTAACTACGATCATAATAAAAGGAACTTAAATAATATTTTTTATATATGCAAGTGTTTTAAAGCTTATCTTCCTGACCTGAAACACTGTAGTGTTAGATCTGATTGGGAAAAAAAGATGGAAATAAATTTACTTCCTACAAGAAACTGCAAAAAGTATCAGAAGTTCAAGCCATCTAATTAATTTTTCCTGCAGAATACCTGCAGACATGTTCACATTCTCATTTTTTAGTAAACAGACAGCTATGGAAATAAAATTCTGCACTCTTTTGAAAATATAGCCCTGCCTTCCAAACAATACCCAGAAAATTACAGTGAGGTATAGATGCCACAAAATTCATGCACTGGAAATGGCACACGCTTTTTACAAGGCATCCACCAGAATTCCAAAATGTTTGCAAGCATTTTTGCCACTGTCATTTTGGGTTTTCTTCAGAGATGTGTGTTTTTCCCTCCCATGAAAGGCTGCCTTTGCAGCTCAAGCTGTGCCTCACAGCTCCATCTGGTGGGGAAGGGCAGAGAACGTGGATGGTGTGGGATGGATGGTCCAGGCTGGATGGTCCAGGCTGGATGATCCTAGCTGGATGGTCCGGGCTGGATGGTCCCAGCTGATGGTCCAGGCTGGATGGTCCGAGCTGGAGTCTGAGCTGGATGGTCCCAGCTGATGGTCCAGGCTAGATGGTCCCAGCTGATGGTCCAGGCTAGATGGTCCGGGCTGAATGGTCCAGGCTGGATGGCCTAGGCTGGATGGTGTGAGCTGGATGGTCCTGGCTGAATGGTCCAAGCTGGATGGTGCAGGATGGATGGTCTGGGCTGGATGGTCTGGGCTGGATGGTGCAGGATGGATGATCTGGGATGGATGGTCTGAGCTGGGTGGTCTGGGCTGAATGAAGGATGTGGGGTGAGATTGGGACTGTGCAGAGCCTGGTTGGAGTGGGTTGTGCCTGCCTGGAGCAGCTCTGTCCTGGTTTCAGCTGGGGTACACTTAGTGCCTTCTCAGTATCTGTCACAGTGCTTTGTTTCAGATTCAGAATGCGAAAGGTGTTGATAACACGCTGATGTTTTGGTTTTTTTGCTAAATCATCTTTATCCTAAGCAAGGACTGTTTTCTTCCTTAGGAGGTAGGCAAAGAAAACAAACTGGGGGGAAGCATAGGTGGGACAGGTGACCTGAACAAACCAAAGGGATATTCCACACCACAGAATGTCGTTCCGTGTGTATAAACTGGGGGAATTGCCTGAAAGGTTGGCCGATCTGGGTTTGGGAAGGGGGCTCTGTGGTAAACAATTTCACTGTGTATCACTTGTTGGGTGTTTTCCTTTTTATTATCATTATTACTATTTGCCATTACTTCTGTATTTTACTTGATTTTTCAATTATTTAACTGGTCTTATCTCAACATACAAGTTTTACTTCAATAACTCCTCATTCCACTGAAGTGGGGGGAAAGAGAGGAGCGGTCAGGCAAGTGACTGTGTGGTGTTTCATCTCCAGCTGGACTTAAAACCATGACTGATTCCAGTAGCTCATCATTAAACTCTTTCCAACACTAAGGAGAAAAAATAGGACTTGTTCTGCATTCTCCCCTGTGATTGTGTTAGTCACAGCATTATGTAAGTGCAAAGGAGGCCACCAAGTTGATCCAAGGGATGAAACACCTCTCCTATGAGGAAAGGCTGAGACAATTGTGTTTGTCCAGCCTGGGAAAGAGAAGGCCTTGGGGTCACCTACTTGTGTCCTTTCAGCACCTGAAGGGAGCCTACAAGAGAGATGAAGAAAGACTATTTACAAGGACATGTAGTGACAGGACAAGGGTAATAGCTTCACACTGCAAGAGAGAAAGCTAAATTGGATAGTAGGAGGAAATTCTTTACTCTGAAGGTGGTGAGGCACTGGAAAGGGTTGTCCAGAGAAACTGTAGATGCCTCATCACTGGAAGTATTCAAGGCCAGGTTGGGTGGAGCTCTGAGCAACCTGGTCTAGTGGGAGGTGTGGCAGGGTGTTTGGAATGACATTAAGGTCCCTTCCAACTCAAAGCATTCTATGATTATACTTTATGCAACAGAATTTTTTATTTAGTATTTGATTATCAGAAATTGCCCACTTTGAACTCTGGCTACATAAAATGGGCTAAAATGTAAAGAGAAATATGACTGAGATAATGCTTAATAATGTATTATTTTACAGTGAAAATTTTATTAAAAGAACTGTATGTATCCACGACTACTTTGAAGCCAACTAAGCTGATACTGTTGGGATGAGAAAATACATTGCAATATTATGAAAAGATGAAACTTGGAAGGCAAATTCAAATACTCAGAAAAACATTTATCTGGAGATTGGGAATACAAGTGCAGAGGTCTGTCAGAAATTACAGAAAATTTAGTCTGCAGCTTCAGGGAAGAAGGTCCTACACGAGAGCAAGAAGAGCCTTCATAATGCTCCTTGACCTGATGTGTATAATAATACTCTTGAGATCTATTTAATGCCTGAGACAATAATCTCCTGAAAACTTTTCATTATCAGTGGACTTGCATTCTTCCTTATGTTTAGACCGATCTGAGGAGGAAGGAACAGCAGTCCTGGATTTACAGCCAATATTGAATCAAACTTAATGGCCTGCAATTTTCCAAATATGTACAAGAACTGCTCATCTTGTGAGCTCACTTGCTGCTTTCCCAGCTATGTCTTCACTTTAGCCTGCAGCTGTGAAACATCACTTGACACATGCCCAGGGTGTAAGGGACACCCATGGGGCCGGTGTAGAAGGGGCTCTGCTGCTGTGAGAGCTTTCCAGGGACAGCAGCTGGCTAGTGGGAGTTGGAGCCTCTCCACTTAGTGTTGTCCCCCTCCACACTCCAGCCAGCTAAAGCAACACCAAAACAGGGACTCTCAGAAATTACACAGCCAAGCAGTTCCTCTGGCCTTAAAAGCAGACTGATCCCCCTCAGGAATTCTGAGGTACCCAGGTGTCAAGGTACACCTTGCCAGGGCTGGACACATCCCACGAGTTCACACGAAGATCCTGGCTACTATTGGCACTGACTGCTGGCTGGCTGCTCCTGCAGACAGGTTTTACCTGCAGAATGCAGGTCAGGCAGGTGAGCCTCTGGGTTCTTTTCTGTCACTTGTGCTCTTGGGAAGAAAGAATCTCAGAGAAGCTTTAGGACTTTTTAACACATTGCCACAGCAAAGTAACTTCTGAGGAGATTAGAAACTGGTCATACACCTGAAAAAGTAATTAAGGAGGACATGAGCTCCATGGAATTGTATCTATGGCTGTGGGAATGCTGGTGTTGGCTTTTTTAAAAACCATTTTTCAAAGAACTGAGTTTAAGATAAAGCCCAGCTTGCTTTTCTCCTCTATTTCATGGGGACAGTTAATTGCATATTAATGAGGGTACTGCATACCTTAAACTCAACATTAGTTAGGAGTGTAATACCTACAGGTAACTCAGTTTTCATGGGACTAAGTTGCAAAAGGGGGTACAGTGTTTTTCTTGGTCATATTGCAAACCAAGGGTCCTGTGGAGTATTCTCTGTACTTTTCAGACAAGCCATTTCTTAGTGATATGGTAAACCTCTGTATTGTAAACCACCTGGATCCACGTCAGAAAACTAACTCCTCCTCTGACTTCAGTGGAGACAGTACCACACTGACACTTCCACATATCCAAGAACAGTGAAAAAATGCACCAACATGGAAGCTTGATAACAATTTTACACGTTTGCATTTCCAGTACTTTCCTAAATGTTTATTGATTCTCAGAAAACTTCCATTCTGTCTTTACTCTTCCCCTCTCAATGGATTTTCTCTCTAAATGAGAGGTTACTAGACTATCTTGAACCAGTTTCTGTGCTTAAACAAAATTATTACTTTGAATTTTGATTGAAAAGATTTTGAGAGAATAAGAACTTTTAAAACTAGACATGAAAAGAAGGCATATGCACTGAAGGACAAGATTTAGCACATCCAAACAGTAAATGGAAAGGATATATATATATCAGATACATCAATTAAAACCCAGGTATACTTTAGCTTGATGCTTCCTGCTGTCAACTTAAAGGTAACAGCAAAATTATTTTTGAATTTGTGTTTTTTTTTATCCAGATGACGTTAAAGACTTTTGAGGAAGCATATGAAAAAAAATCACTTTTTTTTTCTTTTTGTGTAAAGATACAGGTATGTGACTTCTGTATCAAATATTGTCAAGATTAAAACATGTTTAGAATTTAAATTACTTTTGTATAATATTGATAAATTTAATTTGCAGTATTTCTGCCCCTTCTTTAACCTAGAGACAGGATTAATATTCATGACATTGCTTTTGTTAGTGTGCAAGAAATTCCATAAGTCAAATTCACTCAACCCATATTGGTTGGAATATAGAATATTTACCATTTCAATAATATCTTTGATTTTGTCAACATCTAAATTTGATCATGACTTTTTTTGTAATGCTGCTAAAAAAATTGTCAAACTGTTTTGACATTCAGCAGAGTGCTATTCTTGTTCCCACCCCTCAAGAAAATAACAAAAGACCTTCAACCAAGCACAAAAATAATGTTGTATTCTGGCAAGCAAATTTTTGGCATCTTGTAAATTACCTGCTTCATTTCTGTGATATACAGAGAGGATAGAAGCTGCATTCCTTGTGACTTACTGCAATTGCTCCTGGACAAAATTAGGGATTTTATTAGTTACATTTTTTAGCTGTTACTGAAATATTTTTCAAAATAGTTTTGTTAAAAAAGATCTAGACTATTTGCTCAATTATTAGGTAAATGGTTTGCTATGTTCCTTCTCTGCTCACTATCACTGTGGATAGCTTAGAAAATGGTGATTCAGTCTTTGGTCCAGACCTCATTGTACTGAGCCTGCTCCAGATGTCATAAATACATCTTGCTGGGATGTTTTATTTCTCTCACATCCCTGCAGGCAGCCCAGACTGGAATGGATTTATGTATTTTTATTTTGAGACTGTTTTTGCTGGAAGGCCTACTGAAAAAACCCTAGGCTTTGCATTTTGAGTGAACTGAATTTGCACAGCATGTACACCTTAATTTAGCTAGTGAGTTGATTTCTGCTCAAAAATATCTGAAGTGTCTCCCTTCAATACCCTTCAGATTCTGAGATATTTTCTCTCATTTTCTTGTCCAGCTCCAAATTGGAACAGCTTGGATAAGTATCAGCCTTAGATTTTTGTTATGAAATTTTGATTGCCTTTACAAATGAAGAGTTCTACTGAGGCTGCATGGAAAGTATTCTGAGAACCTTTACTGTAGCTAAAGCTGCTGGTTCTGTACAAGATAATTATCTCTGTAACCATCAGTATCCATTAAAAAAACCCAACAAAACAACAAACCAAACAAAACTTGGTTTATTTACTGCAAGGATTTTTAAAATACAATATCCTCATTAAAATATTTCTATCACATCTCCTAGGAGGTACCTCTAGCCTCCAGCTAAGTAGAGTGTATAGAGAACCCCCTGAATGGACTGAGGTATTCAGATAAATAAATCAAAAAAAGCAGCAGCAAGTAGAGCACTGGTGGTGGAGGGTACACCACAAGCACAGGAGGTGGAGGGTACACCACAAGCACAGGTTTCTCTGCTTTTCTAGCATGCTTCATAACTGAGACAGCAGAGGACATCTAAATCATCCTCAAACATTGCTAAAGCCAGTTAAATTAAGTAGGGACATGTACATCTGCAAAACACTGCTTCAGATACTATCCAGGTGAAAGTCAGCATTTGTTTCAGTTCTCATTAAAAACGTACTAGCTGAAAGAAAGTACTACTAGAGACAAGCAGAAATTTAAACAAATTTTGATTCTTCAAAACAAGGTGATCATCTCGGAAATACCTATATGTGATTTTCTTAGAGTGTATAAGGTTGTAAAAGAGAAATTAAACTCCTATTTCTTATTCCTAGTATCCTGATTTTGTGGGATAGAGATTTTATTTTCTTTCTTTCTAGTAGCTGTTGCAGTACAATGTTGATAACATACCAATGTTTACTTGTTGCTGAGCAGTGCTTTACCCTAAGTAAAGAATTTTCAGTTTCTTATGCTCTGCCAGTGGATAGGTGTACAAGAAGCCAGGACTAAGCATGGCCAGGACAGCTGACACAAGCTGGCCCAAGGGTTATTCCATACCACAGAACATCATGGCCAGTATATAAAGTGGGATGATCTGGCTGGGAGCTGCCTTTCACAGCTCAGGGATAGGCTGGACCTTGGTCAGCAGGGGGTGAGCATTTGTATTGTGCATCACTTGCTTTTCCGTGCCTTTATTCCTCTCTCTCGCTCTTTTTGTTGTCTCCTCTTT
>VZTT01016542.1:5797-21839 GCA_013400855.1 Buphagus erythrorhynchus | reverse complement strand
CACATACCAGGCCTGATGGAGGTCTCCCAGTCCAGCTCTTATGTTATTGCAGGCAGAGAGGAAGGATGAGGAAAGCCACAGAGTTGGGACTAGAAAGAGCAGGAAGGAGAGCCCAGGCAGACTGAATCAGTGGGGCTTGGGCACATATTAATAGGTAGAAATTGATTTTGAAGTGCAATCAGGAGTGTAGCAGCACAACACCTTGAAAGCAAGGCTGGGAAGTTGAAATGAGGATGAACACCTGTAGCTGGACCAGGCTCAGGTCTCAATTCTGTGCTCAAGTGAAGACAAACAAGAACCCTTTCATAGCATTCAGGACTGTGATATACATCCTTACTTTGTTGCTTCATTATGCAGCTGTGTAAAGATAATTGAGAGAACTAAGCTAGATTTTTCATCAACAAGCAATAAAACGTGATAAATATGTTACATGGAATGGCAAATGCTAGAATTAATAAGCTGAAATGTTGACGAATTACTGTTTATATACTTGACATGTAATAATTGCTTCATTTATCATCTGAATCTGGAAAACTTAAATAGCAGGCATTTATAATTAATTTTCTCCCCTTGCAAACTGCAATTCATTCCACACTCAAAGGAGTCAGCGTTAATTTCTTTTCTATCAGCCACAGGCCATAAGTTAATGCATTAAAAAAAGTCAGAACATTTAAAATAACAGTCTAATTAAATTATATCCTCTACTGTTGGAGAAAAACACATGATTCTTCAGGAGATAATCAGTCACCACAGTAAACACCATTTAGTTCTTCTCACAAATCTGCATCTTCCCACTGGCAATCTTGGAGTGTCAAGATGAAGAATTCACTTTACTGAACAGATGAAGAATATTGACTTCAGCCTCATTAGCAACTTCAAATGAGAATGACAATGGGAGTTCATTAAATAATAATATTTTTCCATATACTGAGTTTTCTTCATCATGCAGAAGAATATGCTTTTCACAGCAGCTGACAAAGGCCACATTTCTGATTCATTCTTCTTGATCATCCAGATAATGCCCTTTCCTGAGGGTCTTTCCTATTAGAGCAGCAAGGGCTGCTACTGCCTAACTGAAACCAGTAAGGGAAATGGTGCCTGCCTCAGCTCAGAACTCTGGAAGTGCCTTGCTCCAGGCTGGATCCACCCAAGTCCCGGGGAAGATCTGGGGATTTCTGTGAGGACCACATCAGTTGAAGTGTCTACACAGAAAGTGCTCTTCTCAAACAGAAGTTGCTGTCCTATGGAGTGGAGTGGTAGAGTATCATTAAAGACATATGGGCTTTTACTCATGCAGCTATTCTAGTCCAAGGATATTCAGCTAGGTATAAGAGATCCACTTAATGTACACAGCTGGGAATAACTGTCAAAGGAAGGCTGGACTAGCTGTTTTGACACTGCAAAATGATCTTAGGTCTCCCACAAATAGTTAGTCCTTTCTCTATGCATAGTGTGTGTGGTGCCTGTGAAAATCCCTGACGTAGCTACTCCAAAGGTTATTTTATTATTGAATCGTTACAGCTGAAAAAAAATTAGCGTTTGGATTTTTTTTTTCAGCTGGTAGACATTCTCACATCATAAATTTCATTAAGTTCTGGCAAGAGATTGAATACTTCATGCGAAAAAAATTTCCTCAGTATAACCTATTTACTTTTAATGATGTTTTTCCATCTAAGTGCTAGCAAGAATCTTGAAGTACTAAGGATAGGTATATTGCGCAAACTGAAAATAATGAACGCTTCCTTGTGTACAGCCACAACCAATTAGTTCCCAGTTCTGTGTTAAGAATGTCTTTTCAAGTATTTTTAATTTTAAGATCTTCAGGGCAAAAAAGCATGTGACTTCTCTTACGGCTCCCTACCCTAATTAGTAACTTAATTCCACATACAGAGAACTAAGTAGAACTGACAGACTACAGTTTCTCCTGCATTCTTGCAATTCTCTTTTTTCACAAGATACCATTGAGGTCAGGGGCTTTAGAAAAGGATAGAAACCCATGTCTTTCAAGATGCATTCCAGCACCTTTCTCACGGAAACTTAGAGAGGTGATTCATTTGTGCAGGTTATTCCAAAGTCCTCCTTTGGCATTTCAATGTTCAAGACAGTGCTCCAATTCTTGCTGTCTCCAGGAAAAGGCATACCACTCTCTAGCAAGCTGCACTGGAGCTATATGTAATCTGTGAAGTCCTGGCTCCTTCTCCCACAACTGTTTTGGCATTTTGCATTGAAAAGTCATGGGAAACAATCTGCAGCAGCCTCTTAGAGAGCTTCACTGCTTCCTCTTCCCAGCAGAGTGCCTTTTCCTCTGGGTGGTTGGATCAGACACCTTTGATGCTTCCTTGCCCTGCCCAGCAAGGCAGTGGAGAGAGGATGGGAATTCTTTGCAGCACTGAGGACACTCATTTGGGGCACAAGTAATGAGCACTTGAGTTCATTTGGCTCACCTCAAATCAAGTTAAGACATTTTGTTTAAAGGTAAGTGACAGCAACTCCTCTTAGCAGGACTATGGGAAAAAGAGTAAGCCAGTTGTCTAAGGAGAAAGGGATATCATCTAAATCTCAGACACCATTTTAGGCATGAAATCTGATTTTACTTAAGTACCTTGTTTCATCCTTGTCCTAGCTCCAGGGTTAAATGAGAGACACTAAGCTAACATTTTGTAGCAGAGATGCTGTCTTCCCTCCCTCCCTCAGCACACTGGCCATCAGCTTCAGCTGCAACTTGGCCCCTGGAACTGAGCACCTAACAGGAATGTGCTCAGCACTGGCACATCCCTGTCCTTTTGCCAATCATATCAGGGATCACCTAAAGTTGTGTTAAGGAATCAACATAACTTAGATTCACTAAATCTGAACACATTTTATGCAGTAGAAGGGAAAGTCAATCCAAATCCCCAACTCATGACAAAATCACTGGTTCCATACAAAGAGATGTTCTGATCAAGCAGTTGACTGGACATCCTTAAAGCAAGCAGAATATCAGGGATTTTTGCCCAGTTTCTTCAGAGAAACAAAAACAAAAAATTGAGACAACTGAAGCAATGGACAAGGAGTTGCTCTTGTGTTATACAGAAGATGAATCTATCAAGTGAACTTCAATTAGACTTCAAAATTCAAATACATTAGCAAGAATAATTTTTAACAAATTGCAACTGCATTATAATTACATTACAATTACACTAATTGTATTGTAGTTAATGTGCCTGTACTATAATGTGCTTTTGTTTTCTTTCCTTAAACCCAAATAATCAGGTGAACTAATTGCAATGAATTATTTGATCTGTATGAAAGCTGCTCCTTTTTGGCAAAGTCTAGCCATGTTCATCATCTCAGCTAATTATAACTTGTCCTGTTCACTGTAGAGGATGATCTTTGGAATTCTCCTATAAGCAACATGAAAAATGATGCAGAAAGTAATTTTGGAAATAGAGCAACATTTTAAAACTTTGGAAGCCAGGATAGAATGTTATTGCAATGTGGGATAAAATCACCTTCATTACTGAAGATCCAGTTCCAAGTTTTTGTTCTACTCTAGTTACAGCAAGTATCTGAATTTACATTTCCTTATTCATTCAAAGATAGTTTAAATAAATATTCTTAATGGGATCTTTTAGGTTATTTAAGATTAATCTGAAAGGTCTTCAATACTGGACCAACAAAATTCTTATATGAATTGAGGCCTATATTTAATAAAAAAAATCATTGCATCAAAATGGTTCTATTTTGTCAAAAGGTTGCTTTTCCAGGCTGAAAAAACCAACCAAACAAAAAAACAAAAACCCCAAACCAAACCAACCAACCAACCCAGTATCATTTTATGGTAATGTTCCTATACTGAAGACTAAATGTTTTGGACATCCTGTTTCAAATCCTCTCCTCTCCTCTTTCTTTCCTTTGCTTTGTTTTCGTTTTACATGAATTAATCCTTTATCTCTGCTCAGATTATCTTCTTCTGCCTTAACTTTTAAATTCATTGTAATGTTTGTTTCTTTTTTCCCTAACTTAATAAAATGAGGCAATTAATATCAATCTAAAAGAAATAATTAATTTGTCAGCTCGTAGCAGTTGCCAAGCAACAGACTACAATATCACCAGTGAGTTGATGGTTGGTTTAACTACCATCTAAATTAGTTTTGTTTAGGTTTTATTTCTCTCCTATAACATGGTCTCAAAGTGAAGCCCACTGGGCTAGAGGTTTCAGGTTCCCACACAGGAAGGATAGTAAGCACAAGGACTGCTAATTGCTCTGCAGAATGCAAACACTTGTCTATCATCTAATAAAATAATCTGTGCCACGTGGCTTTATATAGGATGCAAACTGTCATTCCAACAATTGCTTTTCCAAAGGTATCTGGACACCTGAGCTGACAGGCCTGTGTCCATTAAAATGTATGTCTGGTGCAGAGCAGTGCTTAATTTATTTTATGCTTGAAGATAATATTTGAAGATATAATAAGAGCAAGTTGAAGACATAAGAAATATAAAGCGAGGAAAAGGAGTCCATGCTGTTAAATCTGAGAGCTTTACCTAACTCTGGCAACTCAATAAATATCATTGCCAGACTTTGACCTATGAACACTAAAATAAACCTGCTACAGTCTTTATATTTGTAAATGTGAGGGCTTAGATTAATCATTTTACTGGTGCTATTGAGACTTTTGACATACCAAAACTGATTTTGTCTATCAATTAGTACATAGATTTTAATACATAATAAGGTGCATATTCTCTGCAAAAATATTATGATATAATTTGTCTCAGGGCAGTGCTGTTGAGAAGGATTGACTGTTTTGCTACTAAGTAGCATAATTCTTAATATCTTTTAGCAGAAGATCTACTCAATTGTCTAGACAGTGCCAAAACAAAGATTCTACAATGAGAGGTAAACAATGACATCGAAGCATTCCACTGGTTGCTCAGGGACTCCTACAGCACATGTACTGAACATGGGAAGGGAAGAGGAGATATTGGCAAGGGGAACTTGAAGAGACTTTTGTCTTTCATCCTTGGCCAACAGTAATCATATGATGTTATACTTACAGATGAATGAGAAAGAGTTCTGATCACTGCTGGAGGAAGCTGGAGCAGATGCAGGATGTATCACAGTCCTTTACATCAATATGTGAGTCTGTAAGCTGAGGAGGCTGAGGAGAGGATAAGGATGCCATTCAACCAAAGTGGTTGAGTGGGATGGTAATCCTCAGTGCACAAAGAAGGCACCTGAAATGTTTCTGACATGATTGAAATAGATCACAGGACCTAAGAATTTTGAAAGGACCTCTAGTCCCACCTCTGCTCAAAGTAAGGTCAATTAGAGCAGGAGGCTTATTCCTGAAGATAAGATATCAAGGTCCCATCACGAGTAGCCTAGCAATCTAAACAGCATTCTGCAACTCATAATTAATCTTTGTCAGTGCAGGAGTAGCTCAGTTCAGCTTAGGACAAAAACATGCTTCATTTTTCACACAACAGATTTGCAGAGATTCAAGTCTGCAGTTTGGGACTATTTGGTAAATGCCTTCAATCAATATATTAGATATGGTATTGATTGAAAAAATTCTAATTGAACGGTCATGAAAGTTTCAGATAAATTTCATTTGCTTCTTTATGTGTTGAGTTCTTTAAATTTGATGGTGCAAAAGTACACTTGATGTTTAAAAATCTTAAAGCAGTTTTTTTCTGATTAATTAACTGAGGAATGTTATATAGGTTAAGATGATATGTAGGACAGAGAACTTAGTGTAATACTTACAAGAATGTCCTGTGAGACAGTCTTGTCCATTTTATGGTAAAGTGAATTAAGGGTCAGATTTAGTCCTCACACTGGTGAATGGCAACTGATAAAAGAGAAACCCATTCAGGCCCTATTTGCATGATTTCTGTTTTTATTTCAAATGTCAGATCATTAAAAATTTAAAATTGTAATTGAAGTTAGCTGCTTCACTTGATCCCTAACAGTTCCAATGAAAAGTGTTGAATGAGACCAAAAAAGGGCTTTTAGGGATCTGAGTTCCCACTGGTCAGAGAAAGTGACTTTTGTCTAGATGTATTAAGAAACAGTGTTAGGTCCTAAAGCAGTGTGTTACTATTTTATACAACTGGATTTAGCAGCGGCTTTCTTCCTTTTATGCATGTGCAATTTTCTCTGCATATTATTTCTGATTTAAATAATTGATTAAGAGTCAAGTTCACAAACTGAAAAATTTGAGGAAAGAGCCAAAACAATGTTCTTAAAGTAAAAAATGGAGGACTTCCCAAACAAACTGTCTTCTCTTCTTATTGTTAGTCTGTGTGTACTTCCACCTATAATCATCATCTGATTTGAATATTTTTTCCCTATTTAAAGGGATCGCTATACAAATTTTGCTCAATATTGATAAAGCTAAAATCATTGCTTTCATTTTCTTGCCCAGCAACTTCCTATCACTCAGATCTAAGGTTGGGAATAGGATAGTGCTCTTCTATATTTTAACTTTCATGTCTCATTGAAGGAGAGCTAATAATGAGAAATCACAGACACTTAAGGGAAGCTCAATATCTCTAGTTACAGTGAGAATTTTGTCCAATGGAGAAAAAACATATTTAAGCATATTGTAATGGAAGAAAATTCATTGGTAAGACTGACTCTAGAAGGAAAAAACAAGCAGAGTATTGCTTCACATTTTCTGCGAGTGAACTGAAATTCCATCTCATTGAAGAGCTTGGCTATGTTTTAAATAGAAACAGAACACAGATTTAGCATTTACCAAGGCAGGGAGGGTTATTCCTTTCCAGAGGAATGTTTTTCTTTTATCTGTTACAGGATACCCAGTCACAGTATTGAAATATGAACAATCTGGGGTTTTAGACACCTATTTTTTTAACCTTTATGAGGTTGATCCCGATACACTCTAGTACTTTACATAGGCATTAAGAAAGTAATAATAATTTGAGTTCATTAACTGAACAAAAATATGATCAAATATTAAGAGTGGTTTAATATGAAGTGATTTCCTTCATTAAAAATATAAAAGTACTTGCCTCCTCTTCCCATTTTGTACAGTGCTCCCCTGAAGTTCCTACTTCCAGCTGTATTTCAAAGCCTTCTCTGACCATTGCCCAAGTATTTTCATTCCAATGACACAAAACTTCACCCCTTGTTTGTCTCTTGAACCTTAGGATCAGTAACCTGCACTCTGCTCTCTGACTATCAGCCACCTCTCTGCCAACTGAGCATCATTCTTTACTAAACAGCCTTCTTGGGCACCCTTAACTTCCTTCCTACACTCCTCCATTAACCTTTCCTAATTACTCTTTCAGTGTACTTTTGGAGGATCCCTCAAACCAGAGACAGTCATGATCTGGACAATGAGACCCTCAGAAATTTTGAGGAGAGTGTAAATTAGAGGTGATGTTGGACATACCAGCAGGCAGGGCAACCATCCTTGGAGAGCCTTGGCAGACTGAGAGGGACCATGTGAATTTCAGCACAGGCAAATGCAAATCCTGTCCTGGCTGGCACAGAGCAAGCCCCTGCACCAGCACAGGCTGGAACTGTCCAAGGAGGCTGGTGCACAGAGCTGATCATGAGTCAGCCCTACACCCTTGTAGCAAAGAAGGGCATGAACATGGTCACAGATTGGAAAGAGACGCACAGTGAATGCATAAAAACTCAATTCTTTCAGGTAGCCAAAATCCAACTATGCAAGAACTTGAGCAACCTGGTGTAAGCTGGGACTGCTTTAAGCAGGGGGTTGAGTGGATAACCTCAGAGGTTCCTTCCAAACTATTTTTTTCTATTTTTCTATAGCTGTCCTGTTACTGTGGTAAAATATACACAGCTTTAGAGTTTTACATATTAAAATTATAACTCTATTGTCTGCAACCTATAACTATTTCAGATTGAAACATTATAGCATCAATACTGTATAGACATAAACTTTGGAAAAGAAAGATTCTGTATTTTTTTTTCCTCCTTCTTCCTTATTATTACCCCTTGTATTCTTATCTAGGCTACAGTGCTCAGAATCAATGTCAAATATGAGCTTGAATCTTATTTATGGAGTGAAGAACAAGCTGAATTGAGAAGGAGTGCAGGGACAAAGATGACTGCCTTCTGCTGAATCCTGAGTGCCCTTGCTTGGCCCATGCACCACTGACACAAGCCATCTGTTCCCTCACTCACATACTGGTCTGCACTGAACATTTGGGCTGCCTTAGGGTGAAAATGGCTGCATACATGCAAAACAGGACACATGCTGTATCACCTATACATTTTGGTCTGCCACTGTCATAGACTCTCAATTGCTCACAAACTTAGGGACAGAAATGGTAAAGAAGGGATAAATTAACCTATTGAGAATGTACAGGATTGTTACTATGAAATGTGGTAAGATTTTGTCATGGTTTCACCCCAGCCAGCAGCCAAGCCCCACACAGCCACTTGCTCACTCCCCTACCACTAGGATCAGGGAAAGAGGTGAAAGCATAAAAACTAACAAAACTTGTGGGTTGAGAAAAAGACAGCAAAAGGCTATCACTTCTAATGTTGCCTCCTTCCTTTTTCTTCCCTTCACTTTATATACTGAGCATGATGTCATATGGTCTAGAATATCCTTTGGTCACTCGGGGTCACCTGTCCTGGCTCTGTCCCCTCCTAATTTCCCATGCATGCCCAGTTTCCTGGTCAGCGTGGCAGCAGGAAAAACAGCAAAGCCTTGGCTCTGTGTAAGCACCGGTCAGCAATAACAAAAACATTTCTATATTATCAACTCTGTGTTCGGTGCACATCCAAAATAGAGCCCCATGCTAGCTGATGTAAAGAAAATTAATTCTATCCCAGCCAAAGACAGCAGACAGGCTCATCACAGCGATGATAAAGCCACACCATGAGAGTCAGAGAGGTTTGTTGCTATACAAGTTAATAGCCATAAAGCATAATATGAAATCGTCAACAATGCTGAAGGAAAACAAAAGAGAGGTTTTTGCGAGTGGGAAGAGTAACGCCAGAGCACTAAAGTGAGCAGGATTTTAAGGCCGAGCGTGTGCTCCCGGTGCAGCCGCGTCCCTGCGAGCGCCGGGCGGGAGAGAGCGCGGGGGCGCAGCGCCACCTGCAGCCCGCGCGGGGAACTGCCGGCGGGAGACGCACGCCTAGGCCTTTTGTGTCTCTTTTTATTTATTTTATTTTATTTTATTTTATTTTATTTTATTTTATTTTATTTTATTTTATTTTATTTTATTTTANATCTTGTTGTTTTTGAGCTCTCTGTGCTTTCTGACACTGACCCCCCAGAAGAACACTGCTTTAGATTTGAGGCCTTGGAGACAGCTTCTAAATATGAGTGATGGAGTGATAGAGTCACGGGTGTGTATTTAGAATGGTAGTATATAATTCTACATGGTGAAGGGTTTTGAATTTGGGGTTTTTAGAATACAGTAATAAGTATGGGACAATATGGAGGTTTTTGGATGTTGTCTCTACCATCTTCTTCTTCCCTCTTTTTCATGATTTCAGGTAGCAGTTTTTGGTTGGATAGTGCTGCACTGCGGGTCACAGAGGTTTGGTTATTGGGTCAAAAGGATAAATAATATAGGTGTTAGCTCTTGATTGGACTGTTTAGCTTTAAAAGACCTTGTAGCTAGCTAGATTCACCTCCATTTTGCTCACTTTTAGCTGGTAGCTAGAAGTGTTGCAGAACTCTCTGTACTTTAGATAAGATTTAATAAACAACCAAGCCCGAACACGAGAAATTTGTCTCCTTCGTGTTTTTAATCCTGACTCTGAGTGAAGACAGAAGAAAATGAAGACAAGCCACTAATTAGGTGGTGCAGTTAACCCCATATACATCTTGTCTTTTTATTCAAAAGACAGTCTTATCTGGATATGGTTAATTTTCAGCTGAAACTGTGCTCAAAATTTGAGATAATGCTCAGAAAGCTACAGTCAGATTAATTTTCAATATATAAGTAGATTATCAAACTCCTTAAATGGTAAGCAATCTATTGCAGAAAATGTACATAATCAGTTTTGCTGCAAAAGGTATAATTAAATGATTGCATTTTGCAATAATGTTAGCAAAATTCTGATTATTTGGCCACGTAAATGAAAGTGTTCCTTCAATGTAGTGGTTCTGAAAGGAGTGTGCTTCAGAGAAGGTAAACAGGAAAGGTTAAATCACTCCTTTTTAGTGACTCAGCTTTATTGAGCCTAGCAGTTACAGTCCTAGTAGCCTTCAAAGTGTTTTATTGCTCTAAGCATACACTAAGCCAGATCCTAGTTTTCCAGTTAACTACACTGAGATCATTAATGCATATCTAATTTGGACATGAATTATTCAGGTCCTATTACTTTAGGCATTATTAAAAAACCCTTAGCAATCAGGTAAGTGGTTAAGAGAAGATAAATGTATTTGCCATGCTGTAAATATACCATATTTGCAACAGTTTAATTTCATTGTTAGGGGAGATGGAGTATTTGCTGATGACTTACATCATACAAACATTATAAAAATATGTGAGGACACATCCTCACTGGAATTGCATTTTAGGTCAACCTTGACAATGACCTGTGCTTAAGACTCTTGTCAGAGTTTGAGTGTTCTATGAAACTTGTTCCACAAGTAAACCCCTCAAGAAACCCATTCCTTTCCTTCTTCAATTGTTTTAAGCTGAGGTGCAGAACTTGAATTACTGAAGAGTGAATAAGGTTTGTGGCTTGGGCACTGACCTTCAGAAAGATTCTGGCTCTTGCACTGAAACAAACTCAGGGATCAGCAGAAGAGATGTCAGGGCATCTATGGATGGAGGTGAGCTGGGCTTTTGATATGAATTCACATTCTGAAAAATCAGATCCATAGGGTGTGATGTTCAGCCATTGTGTGGTGGAAATGACATCCCACTAAAGAGCCAGAAGGCATTGCCTGCTCACAGGAGACTGCTTCTGGGCAGAAGCTGTTCACATAATGAGTTTATAGAGTAATTCTTAAGGAAGCAAGGAGCTTGTGAGGTTTTTTTGCATCATAGCTGCTGCAGTCCAGTAAAACATTTAGCCACTTACTTAAGCAAGCTCTAACTTAAATGTGTAATGTAAACACTTCTAGCTGTTTCTCTTGATGTGTTCTTAAATGCTTTGGAAAATTACTCTTCTCTGATACGCTGTCACCAGCATTGTGTATGATGCAAAATAAAAACACGTTTTAATAGGAAATTTTGAGCTGTGCTTGTAACTGTTATATCTGGAGTGGTTTATTGGGGAGCCTATTAACAGCACAGATATGGCTATAGATAAGCTGCAAAAGCTTAAGTGTATTATGTAATTTATATCTCTAGTAACAAATAATTGGAAGGAGTCAGCTCAAAAGAGCTGAGTTCTTCACAGCTTTATTCATACAAGTAGACATTACTTTGGCAGTGCAGGTTGGAAATTTCATTCATTCTAGGCAGAGAATGGCAAAAATATCCAAACATTTTTTTACACAAGTACCTTTTCTCAGTACTAAGCACTAACATTTGTTTAGCCCTATGGTATCTATTACAAGAGGACAGCTTTCCATCTAGTGCATTACCAGGTAGGAGAAATATTACCCACTATTGCAAATAGAGGTATTCATTCTCCACTATGCATTGATGACATTCATTTATTCAACATTATTATAAGGATCACATTTTAATGCCATACTCCAGTACCAGTCACAGGAGAAAGGCTGGTGGAGAACACTTAGGTTCTTGAGAGCTGAAGTGAGATTCATCTCACCTAATTTCAGCCTTTTTTTTTTGCTTACCTAGATTTTACTTACTGACTGTAATGGAAGATAAACACCTCCAGAGAGAAAGTCATTAGAGAACAACCAGGCAGAAAAATCAATTAAATCCTAGATTTTTGATAATAGAAAAGTTTTGCCTAACACTGAAGTTTTCCATTTGGGACCTGGTTTGCCTTGGTGTCCCTGTCAACACAGCCTTCCTGGGGGCTCCTTATTTGTTCCATACACGTAGAGATATTATAAAGAAAGGCCTTACTAAATATGGTTTAGGCTCTGCTACTCTAGCTAAGCTAACAGCTTGTAACTTTCCATGTGAAAAATCATAAGAATGAAAGCAGTTAGCACAACAAACTCTTCTGGTAAGAGAACCGTTTGCACCTGTAATAAACAAGAAATCTATCCCCTGGGAATCAGTGAAAAAATATGTAAACTACCCAAAAATAGAGAGATTTGACAGACATACACGCTAGCCATTTACTGACCAATAAACTGAGTGTCAGTGTATTGTTAGCCAGTTAGGTCTAACTCAGTGCCTTCTGATATTTCCTGTAAGTAGGAGCTTTGGGAATAAAGAATGGGATTTTTCTGCATGAAGAAACTGAGTCCCGTCTGCTTAATACTGCAACACTTCTTGCTTTCCATGTTGATCAAAGATGATCTACTCCTTCATCCTTCTACATCTTCAGCCAAAGGAAAATTAGGAAAGAAAGTTTGATCTTTCTAGTAGATATTGCCAGGCTTTTTATCTTTCATAACTGGCAAGACATATGCCAGTTCAGAGCTAGTTCTATTATAGCTTACACAAATAATGTCTAATTCATTTTGCTGTTACATTACTCTCTAGTAAAAAAAATAAAAAACCAACAAAAACCATCCACCAACATATGTCTCAGTAATTAGTACTTGTCTGGCAGCCCTAAGGTAAGTTAAAATCATTATGACTGCCTTTTGGCAATGTAATAGGAACTTATTTTTATGGACTAGATAGGCAACGATGTATATGAAAAATGTCAAAGGTGAAAAATTCTTGAATAATTCTCTCCAGGTCCCATTTACTCTAGGAACCTCTGCCAACAGCATGTCTCTGCTGTAATACACTGGCTCAGCTACTGTGTCTACAAAGAGCAAGAATGATATCAATACTTCCACTTATTTCCATGCCTGGCCCACACATTAAAGCAAACCTGAGCACAGAGGCCATCCCAGCACACACTGCCAGAGACACACACCTCATTGCAGGTTCCCTTCTGAAAACAGGGCTGCAGAGCCTCGGTCTTTTGGGAACTTGGGAACATTGGGTTAAAGTTTCCTCACAAGGTCTTTATGATGCAGTGCACATTTTATCCTAGGAAAGAACAGGGAGAAAACAGAGAAGTTCACGCATTGTCTTGAAGATGCTGCTCAGAAAATTTTGACGACATGTAGAAGATTTATTACTGTTCTCTCTTGCCACACTGAAGGGAATTATTTCCATCTGCCCACTCCAAGAGTTTCAGAAAGGGAAATAGCTGTAGTAAAGAATCCCAAAAGGTCTGAAAGGTCAGTAAAATTTTACACTTCTTTAAGAAAAATTGAGATAATTTCTCAATTGGTTGAGATGTGCCACAAAAAAAAAAAAAAAAACCTACAGGCTCTGTTTGTGTGCTGTTAAATGGCTTCAAACTGCATTTCTTGACATTTTACTGGCTAATAAGAAAATACACCGAAGAATAAAATGCACATATGGAACATTTATTTGTCATACCATCCCTGACACGTGAATTTCCCTTTAGGTTATAAATACAGAACAGCTGTGAAAACCTAGACAACTTATTATAAGCAAGTGTATGATGAATGAGAAAATGAAAAGCAATTATTTTGGAAATTGAGTCTTAAGGCTCTAAATAACCTCATAGAAATTTTAATGAATTTCTTTATACTAATCATGTTTTTCTAAAAAGGAGAAATATAGATTTTTATATTTCTGGTGATATTGGTGTCTTCAAACTTCAGCTATTTAAATTTATTCATTAGACAGAAATGACAAGCCACAGTAGTGTATATTATTATCTTACAGTGACATATGTTTAAATGTGAGATCAGATCCTTTCTAAACACTTTAAGTAGACTTGTAAGGAGCATGGAAATTGTAACAAGGCTTTCATGGGTTTGGCCACGTCAAAGCACAAAGCTTTAGAAACAATTTGGATGAAATCTGCTGTTGGTAAAACAGTGTTACTGAAGATACTTTTTCTAAAGTTTATTAGACTGTGTGACTGTTTTTCCTATGTAAACATAGTGGAAGAACTATATCAAACATTTTAAAACCAAGCATGCTTTACTAAACAAGTGCAATGCAGCACATTCTATTAAACAAGTTGCTTGGAAGCAAGATTTTAGAAGCTTTTCTTTTCAAAATAGAGCTTTCATGTAAAAAATTAGATGGAAGCTTTATTCCATCCAGTAGTCATCTCATGTAGTCATCTTATATCAACAGAGAGGGATATGTTTCAGGCACAGAAATCAACATAATTCCTCAGGCACACACTACAGAATAATTTAACACAACTGGTGGTCTTTGCTTAAGAAAAGCCAAACACTGGAGCAGCAGGGATTCTGCAGGTCAGAAACAGCGTGGGAAAACCTGCTGGTACTATGGATGGCATCCTCATTTCTATGGATGGCAATTATGAGCATTCTCTGAAAGTCATCAGTAAATACATGAAACCTTTCAGATGAATTTTCACTTTAGTCAGTTAGCAGCAAAGATGAGAGATAAATGGTTTACCTTATGTCTTGCCTTAACTAATTCATGATTTCTACTGCTAGTGTTCCAGGATATAAAACAGCATTTGCATACTTAAGACGGAAAATGTTTTCAAACCTTAGTTATAATAATCTGCAGCAATAGATCATATTCTTATATGAATAAAATTAACTGAAAACATCACCATAAAAATAATTTTAAAAAGGGCTTCAAAGTTGTATTATATTGTCAAATTGCATAAAATGTCAAGTTAACATTTCATGTCCCTCAGTGTGAAAATTAATTTTAATTAGATACATTTAAAACCAGTAATTAGGGAAACTTGGTCTGATTAACATGAGTTAAAGCAAGACAGAGTTTATGTTAATTGCATTAAATACCTGAATTATAACTTTTGTTATAAACAGAAATATTTCAGAAACTGATAGAAAAGCACTGAATAGTCTGCAATAAAAATTTGAATGTGCTCATCATTCTCATACTTTTCCATCTTTCCCTTCAACATCCTGACAGAAAAAGCTTTCCTCTTCTCTCTTGTCTATCCCTACACACTTTAAAAGCATGTCATCACAATCGAAGCAATGCTGATAATGAAAAGAAAACAGGAGAAATAAAGGAAGATATTCCACTCCTGTCTCACTACAATAGCTAATGCCTTACCTTGCATCTTTATTCAGCAGAGATCTACAAATTCTCTCCTGATTTGGTGCTTGAACACAGGAACTTAGGTCTTTATCCTATTTTTAATAAGTCCAAGCTAGGTTTTATATGTCACACACACACAGAAATATTGTACCACATTATCTCTATCCAGTAATAAGATTTAATAGACAAACCCTTACTTTTTGACTGTACTTTTAACCAGTGCTACGTTTAGTCTGAATCTCTAAAATAACATATATAGTTGACTCAAACTATCCCACAGGGCTGCCTCTATTCTTGCCAGAATTTGACATTTATAGGTTTATGTAAGGTCATCTTTCTCCACAGGCTAAGAATTATAGCAATGTCAGTTCTTCTGCTTAACAAAGCCAGTTCCAAAAAGGGCAAACAACTACAGGATCCAATTGCTTGGAAATTATTTCCAAAAAACCTGAGAGAGCAAAGAGAAGATGAGGTTTAATATCACCTCTCATTTATCCAGAAATTTAAAATTATGGGGTTATGTTATCAGTTAAGAATGATCACTGGTTTTGGGAAATACAGATGGTCAAAGAAGTGAGCTAACACTGAAGTCAAGGGAAAACACCCATACACGAGCTAGGGATCCTGGGTCACAACCAAGTTGGCTTTAGTGACAGCAATTGTGTATGTTGATGCAGGACAGTGCTGTGTGCCTAGAAAGGAAAGGTGTTTTCCCCATTTCTGGGATCTGCAATTCATTACCCACATGAGACTGTGTGAAGTCCTGATGCAACTTCATTTTTGTTGTCCTGCTGCAAGGACTAATTTTTTGCTGGCATTTATTTTTCCAGTACAACAACCCAATGCCCTTCCCACCATCCCCACTCCCCTCCCCTCTGCATAGTAGCACTGTACAATTTTTGAAGTTTTG